>OX393566.1:26958780-27031280 GCA_947652115.1 Blastomussa wellsi | reverse complement strand
ACCATTATAGAACTTACTTGATTACAGAAAAGTAAATTAAACAGAAATGTGGTAAGAATTCACTAAGTATAACTAAAAAGCTAATCGAGCTGAATGAAATCGCATAAAATTTAGATAAGGAAGTAGGTTGGCAGTAAAGCTTCAAAGGAGGAAAATAAGTAGACAAAACAAGAAAAAACAAAGAAAACACTGGCTACATGGCGTGATACAAGCAAGTCAGGAACACCCATAAATCCATACAATGAACAAAGAAAACACTGGCTACATGGCGTGATGCAAGCAAGTCAGGAACACCCAAATCCATACAATGAACAAAGAAAACACTGGCTACATGGCGTGATGCAAGCAAGTCAGGAACACCCATAAATCCATACAATAAATAAAGGAAAAAGTTTGACACAAACTCAATCGCGTGTGGTTATTTTCTCTGTCCGCCCACCTGTGGTAGAACGTTAAATATTGTATAATAAACACCAACTGCGAATCCATACTCCACGAATGCTTTGGAGTTGTCACGTGTCTTGGGAATGAGACAACTTTTCCCTGTTGTCCCGGATGTAAGCGCCAGCATCCAAGGCTCCTGGCTTGTCAAGACATTTCTCTCTCCCTTGGCAATTCTTTCTTTAAGAAAAAAAAAACACTGTTCTTAGGACCGCAGCTCGGATAGATAAACCGAAACGGTGACAAACAGGAAATATCGCTCACTGTTGATGGGATAGGTTTTTGGCATTAATGCCTCCGTCCCAATTTGAAAGAATCTCTTGAGCCATTGCCTGCATTTCTAGTAATGTTTATTCCAGGAATGTGGAGTTATTTGGAGTATTTATGTTATTAGGCATGTGTCGTTTCAGCAACATCTGTAGGATTACTTTGTTATGTCGCGCTGCAGTTTTGTTGTATAAAACAAATGTTTAAAAGCAGCACCAGTTCTTGAAAACAAAGGGTTAACTTGCACACTAAAAATACTCACCATACTGCTCTGTCCATCAAAGCTGCAGTGAATTGACTTCTTGCCTCATATCATGATATTTTAGTAACGTTTTTATACTATAGAACTTTTTTTCTTTTCATCATAATTATTGTAAATAGTTTCTGGAAAACCTCTGAGAGGATGAGTCTATTAAAGTACTTATCTTTATATCTTATAATTCCGCTAATGCCGCTAACCCTTGTTTTGGCTTGTCGCGTCACATTTTATTGAAATCAGCCTTTATAAACTGCTCACAACTATTAAAACTGAGAAAATGCTTTTTCGCAGACTACTGGACATTTAAATTTGTATTTTTGGACTTCTAATGGAGATTCAAATTTTGGACCGAAATATTCCGTTGGGTGCCCCTGACGCATACTGCTAGTTTTGGTGCTGGTCCACTAGATCCCGGATTCCCTGAGAGAAAGGAGAAGTGCAATATTTCTTTTCAGCCAAATTCCACATATTTTATCGTGGCACTGCGTCCTAAACTGAAACTCACTTACTTTGAGTTTCACTCGGCATCGATCATCAGCTAGCTGAAACACTTGTCAACGTGCCAAAACGTAACGTCGTCATGCACCTTATAATGAATACCTGCAGATTATTCTATTCACATATCATTTTTTGTCTATACAGGGGTTGTACTGAACCACAACACATAATTCCGTAAATAGGGCCAGATGGCACATATTGAATTTAACAATCTGCGTGATAATGTGCGGTATCAAGCTCAAAATTGCTTTAGAATTCTTTTAGTTTCGACTCAGACCTCCCTGCCAATCACAAAACCTTTTTTCAGACTAGAAGTCCAAAATAGCATAATCTGCAGCCCTTTTAGCAACTCTATCATAAACAGTCTACTTTACTGAGAGGGGCAAATGCGCGGTGACCCTTTGTTTATAAATTACCCCTGGGAGAAAGGGCCTGGTAAACTTCCCGACTAGCTACCTTAATGCCAGAGGAAGAAAAATGAAATAGAAATTTTATACCTACCAACAAATGCCTTGTAGTGATTATAGCTGGTGATTGGATGTTTTTCTGTGAAAGCGCGACGATTCCTTATGTCGTTGAACTTGAACTGTCTTCCATATTTAGTTTCTGAATTTTTCTCCAGAATGTTCAGCAAAAACTTTTGTTGGACTCTCGAAAAATTCTTGGTGTCCTGTTCAAGCTTTCGTTTACTTTTAGTCCCCAGAAAGTAAATAAAACGGTTCAGGAAATAGTGAATTAAAAGACTCCATGTCGTGTGGAATCCAGATCGACCTTTGTTCCAAATTTGAACGCATCCAGAGACAACAAAACCGAGAAACATTAAAACAAGTAACTGCCATAACATGCCTTGATCGTAGAAAAAAATGCTCAGGACTCCCGACTATGTAGAGTAATGGCTGGCTTCAATAAACACTTATGAGAGTGTTTAAAGTTTTTATAGCATATCGGAAGTTCTTCAGCATGTCACCCGCGTGCGTTTCGATGCACGTTCTGAAATAGATCAAGTTTTATTCAATATGCAAACAAATTAAAATATACCTTCTTCTTAACGGAGGAATTTACCCGCAATGATTTTCAAACAACTTTTTGTATAATACTGGTGAATCCCTAGCGAAAGTTTCACCAGTGATTAAATCAGGCACGTAATGGCGTCAAGATGAGAGTATCGCTCTGTCAAACGGGCGTTACTAAACGAGCAGTTTGAAAGCCACAAGTTATTTAACTCCTCCGCATACATCTTTTGGTCAGAAATGTATCGAGTGTTTAAGTTCCTTCCTTCCGCCCTTCCTAGCATAATATTGTTCTTTTTTCTTCATCTACAGCTGCTTTCATTTTAACCGCCCATCGTGCATTGCCAGGGCCGAAGTTTTATTGACAGTAATCTGTTGTTAACCCGGACAGATTGTGCGTTTTCGCGCGCAAGGTGTAATGTCTGTAATGCCGCTGTAACCGGGCGCCGACATGTATATGTTTGCGTGGGCACTAAAAGGTCACTGATAGAGCAGCTGTTACAACTAGGACAACTTGGGTTAGATATCTTATGCCGGCATAATTTTGGGCATAATGGAATCATGCCGGCATAATGGCCAAGTTTATAGAATAATTTTAGCATAATGCTATAAAACTAATATTTTCCCTATTTTCAGTGAAAATGCGAGAAAAAATATTACAGCACTATGCCAGGTCCATCAGGCTTGGCCGTCCTACTGACAACAACTTTGGGGACTCGTTTGTGTGCATGGTACCGTGGATACAAGGGCGAAATTTCAGCCGGCATCACACAAGCATAATGGTCTGACACGAGCATAATTTTCGGCATAATGGCACGATTTTTACGGTGACGCTAAAACGCATAATTGTCAAATTTGCGAGCATAACGTCTCTAACCCTTACCAGCAACTATTCCAGTGAAGGTTTCATGCGTCGTGACCCGAATGTTCAGCTGAGAGATTACTGTTGGCGTATGACCGGATCGAGAAGGAAGGGTCAGCCTAAACGCGGTTAACTAATTTCCCACACGTTTCAGTTTCTAAGCACGGATAATTGTGAACGATTTTGTGCCCCTCATGCTTATACTGCAAGCGCTAGCGCCCAGTGAAACTCAGCAAAATTCTATTTTTAGTTGAAAAACTGACATGAATTGAATTGAGCAACTGGAGCAAATTATAAGATATAATTTTTGAATCATCCTCTATCTTTTTTAACTTGCGTTTTTGATAACCAAGAAAATTTATTTGATTTAGACTTCTGGATAACCTACTTTCGCGATTTTTTTATAAGGATACACAAAAAGTGATAAAGGCAGTAAGAATACAACTGCGTAAAAGGAGTCATGTCTTGAACCATTTTGAGAAAACCAGGCAATTTCAATCTTCCGAAGCCTTTTCATTGACTTTCATTCTTAGCATTTCTCGTTGTGTTGAAGATGAACACGAGTAAACTGCGCCCGTTACGAATTTCCGTTTTTCTGGGTCAAACGCGTAAAATCCACTTCCGTTCTCACTTTACATCCAGCTGTTTACGTGAAGGACTTCATTCCGTAAAAGGAAATACCAAAATGTTGCCTCAACTAACTGGAAAGTAACCTGCGATCAGGCATTATTTTTTTGTAACGGAAGAAAGGAAAAAATTCGTTGCGAAAGAATAAGAACGGCTGATCACAGGTTGATTGGAAAGGGGAAAGTTTCACTGCTTTGAGAAAAATTAACTTTACAAATTGTTGATCGGTTTCCAATCGGTTATAACTTGAAAAGAAATACAATTCAGCAATCTTTAACCTTTTTTCTTTGTACTAGCATTCACCACCTCGTCTGAGTTGCGCCTGCAGTCAATGCGTTCGGCGGATATCTCCTAGAGAGCCTCTGCCCCAATGCACTGTCTGTGGAGCTACTTAGCTTCGCTCGTCCCCGATGTTAGGTACCAGAAAAATATGCTTTTAGTTGACCTATCGCAATTCCAAGATATCGTAGAAATGCACACGCTTATTCAACTTATTACTTCCAACACTTAAAGTGCCTATGAAATGAAAAAATGAGCTATTGAAAAATAAGCTTATGGGAAGGCCGTTAAAAATGAAGAAGAATGACATTTTCCTTTTTGTGATATCTCCTCTCGTTCCAGAGATATTCAAGATGTTCGAATTATGCAAATTAGGTACCGATGATGTCATGAGGTGTGATAGCATGGGTGCGAAAACACGAAATATAGCATATCTCTGCAACTAACGATGCAATGAAATTGAAACTTGGGGAGCATGTTATAGCCTAAGAAATACATCAGATGGTGTATATGTTGGTGTTGCTATGGCAACACATCCGGTTCCGGATCTCCAATGTACTGAATAATCATTCCCTTATTTGATCTTAGCAAACATCATCCACTTCCTAATGGTTAATTAGGAGAGCTATTGAAATATGGGCGTTGTTCACGCTTTAAATGGGATCAATCGTTTGCCCAAGAGGAAAGAGACTGGAACCAAGATTGTTGCCATAGCAACATCAAAATATGTATCAAGAGGTGTGCAGTATGTATCAATATGTGTGCAATGTGCGTGCAAATTTCCAATTGCATTGCATTATTACTTGCAGAGATATGCCATATTTTGTTTTTACACCCATACTATCACGCCTTATGATGTCATCAGTACCTAATTTGCATAATAAAAAATATTGAATGTCTCTGGAACGAGAGAACGCCATTTTTCCTCATTTTTAAAGGCCTTTCAAATAAGCTTATTTTTAAGTAGCTCATTTTTTCATTTCATAGGCACTTTAATATCACCTGCTTTTTTACCAAAAAAATCCACCAGAAAAAAAGGGGGAAGGGGCAAGGGACCCCAGTCTAGCTACCCCCTGTTAGTCTGCAGTATGTCTGTGCAGCAACATCAAATAGCAACAGAGGCTTGGCGCACTGTTCAGCCCACCCATCAAGATGCGAACATGTAATATAAATTACAGACACCACACAGCGCTTTTGAATTTCTCACTCTGCAGTGCACCTTTGTATTCAGCGATTGGTGCATGTGACTGCAACCACGTACAATGCCACAAAGAAACAGCTGAAGCTCAAAACATCTATAATCGAATCCAAAAATGCAAGTGGAAAATAAGTCAGCACAAGGTAAAATGGTTAGAACTTTCAAAATTTAATCAACACAACACTTGAAATTACACTGATTCAGTTCAAACACAGTTACTATTTCTTGGGATGTTACGGAAAATAGCTCAAAATAGCTCAATCTATATCCGTTTGTGACAAATATCATGCTAAAATCCAATCTAAAGTATTCTTCCAATGTATACTTTGTCTGATAATCAGCAATAAATCACATTCTATGCAGTTAACACCATACACTAAAAATCATGGCCCAATGTCCCCTTTTAAAATTAGACCCAATAAAATTAAAAGCTGATTAAATATACTTTTTTGTTTTAGCTTACTTGAATCTACATTCAATAGCTAAATGATCAACTCAACAATCAAACACTCCAGTTAAGTGCCATTAACCAAGTAGCCTGCAGTGCAGGCATATTTTGGACGCGCAAGTGCACATTTTCGTATTAGGCCACCATCTTGGATTTGGAGCTGTGGAAGATTGGGGCGAGGAAATATTTTACGAGGGGGTAGGTGTTAAGTACAAAAAATGGGCCAGGGGGAGGGGGAGGGGAAGGAAAAATACCCCACCCCTCTCCCCCCACCTCGCCTCTGCACCAATCCTCTAGCAGCCAAGCATCCAAGATGGCAGCAACAAAAACACGATTTATTACTAGCTTCTAGCGTTCCACTCCATAATAACGCCTGCACTGCAGGCTATTAACCAAGTAAATATCCTTCAATATTCAATTCCCATGTATCACTTATTGCGACCAGAGTATGTGACCTAGTTCAACGGGTGTAATCTTGATTGAATGTACATTTTTCAATTCAAATTACCATCACTAAAGAAACTTTGTTGATACATCAACACAACAATGGCTGATATTTGTCAGCATTTGCCTCCTTCACAATGTACCGACACTGCATAGTATAGTGAAAATCTGTGCCGATGAATCCCTCTTAAAACTGTAGTTATATCGTCAAACATCCTGACAGCTAATATCACTACATGTACTTCACTTTTCAATATCACATTGATGTCTCCAATAATTATGATTAGGTTAATAAATTAGAGGGATATATACCTGCAGTATTTTGAATGCATTGCGGGCCTTTGTTATGCAGTTACCTTACATCTCACTATCAAACAGAAATGTCTTTCACGACAAGCAACATTTCTCCTCAAATAGCTTTGACTGACACTTGTTGACATTCCATAAACGAGCCCGAGTCTCAATATCTTTCTTTTCACTTTCACTGCACAGAAAATTACAAAACAACTATTTTGAACTTTCAGAACACTGAATTCCTACACTCAGAGGCTTGAGGAATAGTGAAAATATAAAATTCATTAAACAATCAGTAGCCTAGATGGTTCTTTACGCATCTTAGTCTAATCGAATTTAATTTCTTTTCATTAGTGTAAACTTTTCTAGATTTACCGGTACTTTTATATTACCTACTGAACTTCGCTTTAGTTAAAAGTGCTATATTTTTTAAGTCAGTTTGGTAAAAACCAGTCCTATCACAACTGCTGCAACAGCAATAATTATGGCCAAAAGCACTGGATCAATGCTCCTTCCTTCACCACTTGGAGTTTCTGTGTGTACTTGCACAGGTTTCTTGGCCATAGTAGCAAAGGGACACAATCCAGCAGACTCTTTACTTGTGTCAACATTGCCATAAACCTCTTCAATTGTCAGCTTCTTCTTTGGTTCCAGTTCTGCAAATCCTGCCAAGGCATCTATCTCTTGAAACAAGTAGATGTTCAGCATGAAAGCATAATTAGCTTCTTTCACAATCTCATCTGATTTGACTTTATCAATGTTCAGTCCATCCAGGCATGACCGGTATGTGTTCTTGAACTTCTTTGCATCGGGTATGTTTTCAAAAACATAAAATTGCACCCCTTCACCTGTGCTTGGAAGATCCATTGCTTTTATGGCCATTTTTCGAAGGATTCGTCCACCAGACAAATCACCCAGGTACCTGGTGTAATGATGAGGTATCAGCAGAGTTGGATCTTTGTCACCAACTTCATGGATTCTGTTCACATAGGCTTTTGTAGCATCAGACATTGGAACTCGTTCCCTCCATTCTTCTCCAAAGTAAAACTCCATGTCTTGCTCCAGACACTGAAGACGTCCCAGCTCTTTTGGAAAATGCACTGCCTTGAACATACCATGGTCCTTGTGTTTCTCGCTCTCCTCTTCAAGTGCTCTGAAAATGTAACAAAAATAATCAGGATAGTCTCCATTAAATCTCTAAACTCTCTTGCCTTTTTGTAAGTGCATTAAACATTGTCAACTGTAATCAAAACATTGTTTTTACATTTTTAATGACAGGTTTGACAAAAAAATAAATAACAGTACAATATTCTATAATTCACTGTGTTCTTGCTCATCAATATCCTTGCTTAATATTTAATTTTCTCCAGTGTAAGTTTCATTTTTTCCTCGTTTGGGTAAAATAAGCTGTTATTGTTCTTGGGAAAGACATGTTCCTATTACAGTGACATAACCCACATGTATAAATGGGTACTATGAACATTAATTAAATGCAGAGTTTTCAAGGTCTTTTGACTGGCTGTAGCATCACATTCAAGGGGAAGAATTATTCCAAGATGCTACACGCTGATTAAACTAGAGATGAACACCAGCCTGATGGGAAAACTATGTAGACTCAAAATGCAGTGTTATCTTACGGTACACTTATATTTTACAGAGTGTAGCTTGATAATAACTAACCTGTACACAAAGTAGAGATCAGCAAGAAGTTCCTTGTACCACTGTCTTTGAATTCTTCCTTTGGCAAACTCTTTTACAAAATGAACATTTTCTGCTTCTCTGTGGATCTTTTTAGTACCTTTCTTAAGTTCCTTGGAGAGCTGAATTGATGGTTCTGTTTTCTCAATTTCTTCACTCACGTTTTCAATGACATCATCAACAGAGCTCTGTAGAATGTTTGTCCAGCGCTGGCTGTCAAGCTTTTCAATTAGTGGCTTGCCATCACTGCAGACAGTCTTGAAAGGGCATCCCTCATCTGTGACAAACACAGGACACTCACCCATCTCATCTTTCAAAGAATGGGACACTTCATGAATGTGCTTGAAAATCTCCAAGAGTTTGGCACCATGAGATCCCTCAACAGAGAAAGATGGTAAATTAACAAGCTTTTTGTAGATGTCTCCAACGAATTCACTCTCCTTATAGGGGCAACCTTCTTTAAATTCAGGGCATTGCTTCAGCTCTTTTCCCAAGTCTTTTTCACCAATTTTAGCAAATGGACATCCAGATCCAAATGCAGGACATGTTTCTTTCAAATCTGCGAGGCCAACAAAGTGAACAGGGTGCTCCTCAGACTCTGATTTCGTTTCTTGTAGTGTAGGCAGTACAGCTTCTGCTGGACTGATAAGTGGCTTGCCTTCACTCTCAATAGACTTAAAAGGGCAGCCTTCCTTTTGAAGCACTGGGCACTCATCAGCTTTCTCATGGCTAACACTGTGAATAACTTTCATGGTCTTCATGAGAGCTTCTTTATGGTGACAATCCTTGTCACTACTTGGCATCTGTGATAGCTTGCTGTAGATATCTTCAATTGATTTGGCATCCTTGAAAGCACATCCCTCCTTGAACTCAGGGCATTTCTTGATTTCTTCCAGAAGAGCTTCATTATCTATCTTGGCAAATGGGCATCCTTCCTTAAAAGCGGGGCACTTCTCCTTGAGCTTGCTAACATCCGAGGCAGTCAGACTCTCTAGAACAGCAGTAGGTGGCTCTATCAAAGGCTTTCCTTCCTTGCTGGCATCTTTGAAAGGACAACCTTCCTTTGTCTTGAACACAGGACACTCTCCAACTTTCTCTTCCAAGCTTTTAGACTCAGAATGAACAGCCCTCAGCATGTTTAGTAACTGCACATGGGCTGCACCTGTATGGTGCTTTGATTCTGGCATCTTTGACAGTTCTTCCAGGATTTCATTCACATTTCCTGTGTTCTTGAAAGGGCAACCTTGTTTAAACTCAGGACATTTCTTTATTTCTTCCAAGAAGAGGTCTTGAGTAAGTTTAGAATATGGACAGCCATCCTTAAAAGCAGGGCAGCTGTCATGGACAAATTCTGTTCCATAAGATTCCATGACGATATGAATCTAAATCAAAATTACCAATTGAAATTAAAACACCAAGATGCAAAGGGAAGAGGAAGCATTTAGCTCAAAATACCATATGTACATGTACAAAATTATTTGCCAAGATGAACTTAATAAAAGTAAATTAACTGCCACGGCAAATTGAGTTGTTTGGTTCCAGCAAATATCCATACCCACACACAGAGGAAATTTCAGGTAGGACCTGCCCCCCAACTTCTCCAGAATTTCCATTTTTGCAAAGAAAAATAGAGCCCCACCCTTCCGGAATTTTCAAAGTATTTTGCATACCCCTACACCCTCCAGAAAATTACCTTTTAAACATAAATTGTGCAAATGTTCTCAAGATTAGGCCACTTTCTCTTGTAAACATGACTATTGCTGATAACCGATCAATCAGAACAGGTTTGAAAATGAAATTAATTGTAAAAGACAATACAGAGATTTCCTCACCCATAAACAGACAAAATATTTGGCACCCTGATGTACAATCATCCATCACTTTTCATTCCATTTGCACTCTAAAACTGCTTAATTGTAAGCGTTTGCCCACAGACTTGAATGTTGATAACAGTATAAACATGATTACAAAATCACAAACACGGTCACTAAGAAAGCTGAATTTTAAGAGGAAAATTAATGATGAATAGCTAGAAATAACAAGAGCACTATTTTCATGGGTTCCTGAAATCATAGCATCAATTTCATCACTTAATCAAAGAAGAAACTTTTCGCTGACAAAAGTTGCACACAAGAAACAAACAAGGATAGTCACCAGTGCGGTTAAAACATGCAACAGCCGCATCTACATTGTATGGAACAAAATGGAGGATTTCTGTGAACTTTTTTGCTTCCAATTTGCTTTCATCTAACAGTTATTAAGATCATAATTTCATGTATACATTTCAGGTCCCTTGTTCCCCCTTTCAATGTCGGTAAACGATAAAATATACCCATGAGTGAGAAGGATGTTTACTGTCAACATTGCATAGGGGTGGGAAGGGGCAAAATGGGGTCAGCACAAAACACTGACCCCCCAGTCCATGGGTATTCGCTCCGACGAAGGGCTAACGCTCAAAACGTCAGCTCTTGAATCTCTTTACAGTGGCCAATTCAGATTATCAACCCAGTTGATGAAACCAAATTATATTGTTATACTTCCCACGGACGCAGCACCACAGTTTCTTTAGAAACTTACCCCCTCTACCCCGATGAACTACCCTACCCCTAAAAACTCTATTAGGGTAGTAGTTTTTAGGAGTAGGGTAGTCCATCCGGGTGGTCCATGGACTGGGGGTCAGTGTTTTGTACTGCCAAGGAAAAATGTGTGTAAATTGTCAACCCCCAATCCATACACCCCTGCCCACTCCTTTCCCACCTCAAACCTTGTGGCCTGATTAAAATGATAGAAATGAATAATATAAACAGTACCGATTTTCCCCCATAATGAAGAAGAAGGGGAAGTTGTAAAGTTTTCAACAAAGGTTTCGCTGCGGGGAGAAACATGATACACTGAGCAAATTTAACTTGTTTATTCCTGTGCAAATTGATTAACAACCCTCACTGCAATTAAATGTTAAAACTTCCTTGATACATCTTGTTCCAATTCAGATGTAAGCTTTTTGACTTAAACTTACGCTTATGCTCAAAATGTCTGAACCTTCGATGTTTGCTATCAACGAAAGACCGAAAAAGCGGCTCAGCGCTCACGCGATAGAACAAAACAACATTGTTCCGGGCATTGCTGAATGACGAGGAAGATTTCACTTTACATTGATCTATCGCAAGAAAACTTTCCGGTCGAACGAACACCACGACGAATAGAATTGTCAATGAGCTTTATCAACACAACACTGGCCAACACAGCCAACTCGTTCAAGCGAAACGTTGCATTTACAAAGATGATGGCAATGAAAAGAGCCTGAAGGAAAAACTCTGCAGTGTGTGCTACACAGGATAGAACTTCCAGATAACGCAAAACAAGAACACTTACCTCTATAACTTGAATGTTCCTGCCTCCTTCTCTGCTCGCGAAACTTTCGTTGGAACAATATGGGTCCGACTATGACACGCCAATTCTTTATGGAAAAAACCTGGCCTCCCAACAACCAATGAAATGCCACTATTCTTCTCATGTGATGTCCTCGGGGGTTTCAGTTTCCGCGGTGTCACAGTGCCAATAATAGCTCACAGTATTGCGACAGCATTAGTGGTTGCGAAATTTATAGTGTATTGTCCTATCATGGTTTTCGTAATTCGAGAAAGTGAAGGACTTGACTATTCATGAGGTTAACTGATGGCTGACAATTGGTCAAAATTTTAAAGGGACACTGTCACGCCTGATTTATGTTCTAATTTCCACATTATTGTGCCAAATGCCGCCAAATACACGAATAAATTTGATAAAAAGATAGAACAGGTATTTTGGGGAAGTAGTACAGGCCCCGGTTGTTCGAAAGCCGATTAAAATGACCCACGATTAGCGGTTATCCCGCGATTAAATTTCTTATTCCCAGGATAACTTATCGGGTCTCTGATTTGGTTGAAGAAGGTGAAATGCAGTGTCTTCTATGCGCAGGAATAACGCATGGGGATATCGGTATCTGGCTACATATACGTTTTCGTACTGAGAAAAGGAGCTTGAGCGATAAGAATGTTCGTGAATACTGAAGTGTGCGAGGAATACACAAGCCCAAGGCTAACGAGTTGGCCAACCGTAGTTCTACAATGATTATCTGAGGTCGTTACACTTTGATTTTCTGCCTATATTTAATAATTATCCCCGGAAATCGCGTGGAATATCGCTGGGTACGACGATAGACGACAGAGTACGAGATCGAGTACGAGTAGTACGACTCTTGAATTTCAATCCAGTCGCATTCCCAGAGCCCTCACTCCTCCATGTTGCTGAGCAGGTAAAATGGAGACTATCTGTAGGAGATCGGTGTGAGATGCGAGATGAAATAAACATAAGCACGAGCACTTTGGATGTTTATTGTACTCGCACTCCGGTCTGAAGGTCCCTAATTAGTCAAATAGGCAGAAAATTGACATGTTATCTACCTCAGATACTCATTGTAGAACTATGTATGTTGGCTAAGGCGTGAGCCTTGTGTGAGGCTTGTGTGAGGCTTGTGTGTTCCTCACACACTGCAGTATTCCCGGACATTCTTTACGCTCAAGGCCCCTATTCTCACTGTACGAAAACGTATCTGTAACCAGATAGTGATTTCCCCATGCGCTTTTCCTGCCCTTACAAATGCGCCTACATATCCTACTACCCCTTGTGGCCCCGTAGGTTCTCATAATTAACTAGTTGCTGGCGAAGAAACAAAGAAGATAGAAAAAAAAGAAATCAGAAAAATGTAAAAAGGAAAAAAAGAAAATGGAAAAACAAACAAATACGAATTGCTTATTGCGAAGAGATAGTAAAATAGAAATTGGTAAAAAGGAAAAACGAAAATCGAAAATAGAAAGAGAAAAAAGAAAAAGGAATAAAGAAAAAAGAAATAGAGGTAATAGACAAAAGAAAACCAGGAAATTTAAAAAAGAGAGAAATACAGAATAAGCATAAACAAACGAAAAAATTATTATGATTTAATCATTCTTTTGAAAAAGAAGCAACTGAAAAATGAAAGGATATTCTGTTTTACGGACGAATCTAACCAAACGAAAAATATAATGGCGGAAGGTGCCACGGATTTAATCTCGACAC
Organism: Blastomussa wellsi; assembly: GCA_947652115.1. Classification (NCBI taxonomy): domain Eukaryota; kingdom Metazoa; phylum Cnidaria; class Anthozoa; order Scleractinia; family Plerogyridae; genus Blastomussa; species Blastomussa wellsi. The sequence goes on along the minus strand of OX393566.1, from coordinate 27,017,861 downwards.
CGAAAACCTATTTTCACAAGAAAACCAGAATTGCCGGAAACTTTCACTGATTCTAATAAAGTAAGAACCGGCATTTGCTTGAATGAATCGAAACTAAACAAAGTTTGGAGGAAGAAAGGAAGTTAAGAAAGCAAAGTAGACAATTAACACGGAGATTAATTGCACTAATTCTTCCGAATTGAGATAAACAGCTTCTTGAAGAACAATTCAAACAAGTTCGAAAGCAAACTAAACTGTATTTTGTCGATAAAATCAAATGAATACTCACCTTTTTTGAAACCAAACAAATCCTTTAATTCCACCACTGATTTTTTCTTTTCACATTGCAGCGGTTAGTGAGCGTCGATCTTTACCTTTGAGAGGGAAAATGATGAAATTTCTTGCTGCGCGCTTGACAAACAAACAAAGGATACATTGTTGGTTCTCAATCACAAACCGCTGATCTCAATTCCCGAAGTATAACAATTTTTCTTGTACCAAAACCAGAAACTGCCACTGAAAAGCCGACCATTTAAACTCATATTCTACGTACAGGTTTTCATTACTCAAGATAGTGCGTCATCAGTATAGTAAACATTATTTCAAGGTAGGTAAAGATTTCAGCAGCCTTGATAACTAACGGGAGATCGCCGTTCACGGTTAAATTTTTTAATTCAATTCTTTGCCAACTGACTGAGAAAATGGAAGAAACTTTTATTCGGGATGATGAATGGCTTCTTGACATTTTGTAGTGGTCGCAAAATTAGGGGCTGGTTATGCGGCTGAGATTTGAGCTCGGCTTCCAGAACAAATCTTCTCGCACGGGCGCCTGCGATTACATGACGACAGTTTTCAAGCCTGGGCTGAAATTTAAATTTCTAGAACTTTGCTACTTATTCAGGCCGTAAAGTTTCTACTGAAAATGTTCGCACAATTAAGACAACTATATAAATATAAAATGATTACAACTTCGAAGAACATCTTGCAAACTTAAAATATAAGTACAAGCAAGAAAAAGGATTCAAAAGTGATCATGAAGTGTAATATTTTGGTACTCATTTCAAGACCATAGACACACCTTCCAAATGGACCCTCTTGAACCTGCGCATTATTACATCCTTGTTACGTTTGATAATGGTCTTGAAATAAGTACTGTACGGAAATATGACACTTTTGTACTTTTTTTCTTGTTTATACTTATATTGGAAGATGTTCTTCGAAGTTGTAATCATTAATATTCCTGTGCGTGCTGTTTGCGCTCATACTTGGTACTTGTGCTCACAAACTTGGTAACCGGTTGATCTCGCCAACGGCTCGGTCGCCAACACATCGTGCGTATTGCCCGTATTGATAAAAATTAATATATCAACTGAATTATATTGGAATAAGATCTACCAGATTCCAGCTTTAGTATTTGTCGACCTTTCTCTTTCTTTAAGCGTGATAAAAGAGTGACTATGTTGGCGAAACGTCCGCAATCCACATATTTTTATAAGTTCTCGCGTGGTATGTTTTCAGTGGCGGTAGTTGTTTGCAGTGCAGCTCTGTCATGCACGGGTATATTTTTTGGAAACCCTCTTGCTCACCTGCACGCAAATTCTTGCTAATAGCCCCTATGTTGCTAGGAGAAGCAACAAAATAGAAAGCGCTTATTTTATAATGCGCAGTCGATGGTGTGGTCCAGTAAGCATACGAGTGCGCGCTTTTGAGAAAACTTTTGCGCGAGGGCTGTATTGGTACGAGGTCTTGATCCTCGGTACGGACCGAACGCAGCAAGGTATGTACAGAAAAGATCGAGGTACAATATCCTCCCAGCATGGATCCCGAGCAAGCTTGGTTGATAAGAGATTAACTACACAACTGCAAAATATTTTCAGGATTCTGACTGAGCGCCCACTGGTTGTTTTGGTCGGAAAATCGCAATTAATGTTGTTGTTGTTAATGTTGAATTGCGTGTAGGATTATTGGGGACAATACCCGGTCCAATACTTGGAAAATATTGGACCGGCAATGGCGCAACCTGATTGGTTGATTAAAGTTTACCTTATACCTCAGTCTTGGTCGCAATAGTCCATTTTACAGTTCTGTGAATTGTAACCAGGCCTCTGTATGAAAGCGAGGATCAGGGTGACCTTGTCATGATAGAGACCAGAAACTATTTAGCATAACAACAAAACGATTTACATATCAAAAGCAAGAGGGTTTGTATCTGTGCAAGGTCACCATCAGCCTCAATTCCACTCAAAGGCTTGGTAACTAAGCACAGAACTGTAAAATGGCCTATTTCACATGCTATTCAAAATTATTACCGTTGTTGTCAAAGATGCCGAATTTCGTGCACTGCAGAATGTTTCTACTGTTCGGGATGATTTGCCTTTCGTTTCATTCTGGGGATGAAATTTGTATTTGTATTTGTATATAAAATTTACACTACTGTTGGTTTTGAATAGCAAGCGCTCTTACGACAAAGGCTTCCAATACTTTTTTCTTTCTTGTTTCGATCTTGCGCGCCGTTCGGGAGAAACTTCTCATTGTATTTCGCCATTGGTGTAAGTCGCTAGTGAGTCACGTGAGATAGAGCTTGGGTACCTCAGTTTTTAAGCGGTGTGCGACAAATGCAGACTGCAAACTTACAGACTGGCAGAATTTTTTAAGGAAATGTGGTGTTACCATTACTATTATTGAGAACTAACCACAAGCAGGCTAACCCTTGTGCTCTTTAGGCAGGTAGATTGATATTCAGGCTAACCGGAGTGGTTTTCAGGCGAACCGGAGTGTCAGTCTGCAAGTCTGCAGTCAGCATTTGTCGCACACCGGTTTTTGAGTAGTCAGTCGTATAACTGAATGATCCTTCGAAAATTATTCACAAATGAACAACGACGAGGCTTCTTCGATGCACACAGGACGAAGCATTGCTGAGTGAAGAAGATGACGAACTTTCTGGAAGGACATCTAGTACCAACGATGCTATACTTCTATACTGTCCTCCAGTCGCTGAATAAGAACATTATGGCCGAAATGGGCCAATCGCTCAGGTCATGAAACACAGAAAGGAAGAAACTCAGACCCCACAACGGGAGAACCTGCCAGACAACTGAAATACCCGTCAACAGGGGATGACTCTGACTCAGAGGAATCAGATGCAGATAAACTTTTGGCTGCAAACAAACGACCTAAAGTTCCCGCTGAAATGAGCAATGGCTCCACGTACGACACCAATATGCAGATAAAGAAAGTGATTCTTTAGTTACTCGCTGAAATCGTGCAGTCTCTCGCGCTCCGACCAGTTTCTTCAGTGTGCAACTGCTCTTAGTATTTCGTGAGAAAGAAGAAATGCAAATAGTCCACCATATTCATTTCCGCGCGAAGATAAAAAATGCGCAGCTGCATTTAACTATGTATAATGTAATGTTGTTTATAGTGGATAATGAATGTAGCTACACCGAGCTAGTTGCCAGCATGTCCGAGGAGTTGAACAGGGGTCTGCCGAGAAACAAATTCACCGGGCGGTTAGAGCGTGAATAGCTAGGATCTCCTGAATTCAAGTCCGATGGCCTAACCACTACTTATAACCACACGCCCCCCTGTCTCCTCGAATTATTCAAAAGAAGCGAAAATCGTTTGGAGTTCACCGTTTAAAGGTAGAATTAGGAGCAAAGGAAACGAAGCAGAACAGGAGCAGCCCTAAATTTATCCGAACAGCAGCAAGCTAATTCTACAGGAAATGGATTCAACAGCAATTCAATGCTACCCATCGCTCAGTTTTTACTTTACATTTTTTAGATCTGTTGAGTTTCCTCTCCCACCCCCACCCCGTGATGTGCTACATTTTACCGCACAAAGAGGATACCACTTCTTTATCAAAATCAAACAAGTACCTTCACCGAGTGCTTACTGTAAGTTGTTAGTCATGCTACTGGGTGCTGTTGCCTGAATTGTAGTAAAAATGGAAAATAATTAATATACAAGAAGCTCTACACTTAGTTTCCTAGACAACCACCATTTTCCTTAAGTATGCTATTGTGTTTATATGGCATCAAACAGCAATACCCACTTCGACTTTAAAATCATCTGTTTGAATGCAGTGTTTAATATAGATTGAATTATTCGATTGATTTTCGCTGAGAGTTTTGGTAGAAGACTCTTATCCGTGGCTGACTTGTAATCTTACTAATAGAGATTTTTCCCGAGGTAAGAAAACAGTAAATTTTGATAAGAGCGGCCAATTTTATATCAGTCCTTTTTAACTATTGTAACCGTTTGTTCCATTCACTTAGCTCTTCAGTCCCCTGATTAAGGTTGCTTTTTGTACATCCGAAATATTGGGCCAAATGAAATATAATATTCAGCTGTTTTCAGCCTTGCATTTTAAACAAAATTATCCGCCGAAGCTAACCTAGGGATTGATTTCAGTATATTAAAGCGACAGACCGAGGTTTTGTTGAAGCTCGAGATTGAGCAGATGCACGTACAATTAGTCACACAAAATCAGGTAAACAACAATTTAAATGGATAAGACAAAATAGTTGGGACTATTGCAGCTGTAAATCCATTCGGGCATGTACGTGGCTAAAATGGTCAGCACTGACTGTCTTTCTCAAAATTCGTAGTGTAATGAAATTCTCTAATTGTGTTCATGTTGTATTTTCAGGCCAGTCGAAACATATTTAGAAAAAAATTCATCTAACGACAAAACTCTCGCTAACACGACATACAGAGGGCATTTTTCTCTTACGACTTTTAACCGAACACTGTTCCTTTGAAAGTTAATACCGTGTAATATGCGGGGGTTGCAACTCTAATAAATGCTGTTTGAGCAGTACTATATGTAAATAAAGCTCGTCCCGAATATTTGGACTACCGTCCCGAAGTTTTTGGAGACATTCTCGAAAAAATCTCAAACTGCTCGAGATTTTGGCTATATAACTTCCTGTTACCCCGATTCCCGGCAAAATTTTCAGATTCCCGGAAGAATTTTGTTTTTCTCCCAAGACAGGCCTTCCTAGAGTTGACACCCCCCGTTAACATGGCGCGCCGAATACGTTCCAAATCTTTCCCGGCAATGCAACACTTTTTGACAGGTTGTAGGTTTTTGAAAACTACAGCATTGTTGTACGAGTTTTCTAGTTGCGCCAAAAATCCGGCTAGTATTTCTAAGGTGTCTCGTGTAACATGGATTGTAAAAATCGCTGCTAAAAACATAGGCACCCCAACCTCTCGATTTGAACCGTACAGACAATATGGCTTCATTGTCAATAAAAACGTTTACCTTGTTGCATTTGTGTGCTGCTTGTTTGTGGTGTGGTTGTTTTACCTATGAAAAGCCGCATTAAGGGATTTTTTTAAAAATCGCGCACGGTTCAAATTGAGAGCTTGGGCTGCCTGTGCTAAAAAAAATCGTCTTTTGTGTACCTTGATATTTTTACGGATTTCTGTTTCGATTCTGTTCGTTTGAAGGACGGCAAAGTTATTCTACCTTGTCTAAGTTATTCGTACCAAAAATTCAAAGCACGACAACCTTTTTATTTCAATACACATTTTTATGTCGTTGATGCCGAGTTGTCTTCAAATAATTCGTATACATACATAACTTGAAGGAATCTACAACCAAAAGCACATCTCAGCTCCCGGCAAAAATCTAATCGAGTCAGTTGAAACTTGCCCAAAAGGAAATGAACATGCAGTGTATATTTCAGTTTCCGGGATCTTCTATAATCAGGCTTGCTAGCAATTGAATTTGTTTCCTTGTTTGAATTATTTTTCAGGCTTTCACTAACAAGAAATCAGCTTGAAGCTATAGCAGCATCGTTAGACGCCGTGTGGAACAGTACTGACTCCGTGATATATCAATGTGTCTTTTCGCGACATTTATCTGTAGACTCGGCCGGACAAGGAGAAATCAGCAGTTACAAAACGCGCAGAAAGGACACAAAGGAAGAGAAAAGCCGGCTGATCCAAGAGAAAAACCAAAAGTTGCCATTGCATCGGCAAAGAGAAATTCTAAGGAAGAATACAGAGAAAAAGATGTATAAAGCTTAACGAACACAAAAAACAAGTTTCTTTTCCAAGGTTGTTGTAAAAGAATGTTTAATTTGTAAATAATTAGAAAACAGTTCGGACACTGGAGGGCTAAATGTTTCTTCTTTTTAGAAAACTAGAAACAGGTAATAATATCTTTATTTATACAGAAGGATCGATCAGCAAAAATCGACCTTAGGTGACAAAGTTGTTCCGCTAAGTGTGTGTACAGCAGAGCGTTTTCACTCACGTTGGTCCAACTAAAGAGGTGTTCAATGTTCAGTCGATGTCACAAAAGCTACTCGTGCGTTAGAATGGATAACTTCTGAGCTGATGTTTTGATCATGTCATGTTATAACAAAGATTTAGCCTGAAAGAGGACATCATAGTGCAAAGCAGGTACATCTATGAATAGAGCACACGCATTTCATTAAAATATATAATCATTAATTCAGAAAACTAATGAAAAGTTGTGTTCCCTGCCTCTGAATCCCCTGAACAATAAAAACTCACTTCATTAATTTTCTTTGATGACTTTAAGAAAAGCGACATTTTAAGTTTAGAAAACATGCTTCAATAGAATACCTGCCATCATCAGCTGCAATATGTCGCCAAACGTAAAAGCCCCATCTTTTTCTCAAAATTATCATAAGCCTGCATTTTAGATCCAGGGAAAGATATTTTGGGAGACTGCAGATGTTAGTGAATGTTAAGGGATACTTGTTTTCTACTTGCCCAGAGTAATTGTTTTTGGTTATAGAGGATCCTCTTTTCAAAGCTAGCTCTTTGAACTGGATAGCACCTTTGTGAAGCACCTATGCTGAGTTTGCTTTAAAATACAATTTATTCATAATCCTTTTGAATTCTTCAGGCTTCACTGTCCATTGGATTTTCATCTCTGCCGGAATCCTCAGGGGGCGGTGATGGGGGAGGCGGCATGGTGTCCTCCATTGGAACAATAAGATTCTCTTTTGCCATCAAGTCATACTTAAGCACATAAACTGTAAATCTCTTGCACAGAAGAGTTTCATTCTGCAATAAAAAATTCAGTTAATCAGACCAGTAATGTAAATGTATGCATATATAATGAGAAGCCTCTGCTAATTCTTGGTTTTCACGTGACGTCAGGAAAAAACAAAATTAAAAAATTTGTATTTTCAACTTCATCAGGTAAAAGTCATTTTTAAACATATATCTGATGGCCTGTTTTCAGCTCGGTAGACGGCTTTGTTTTGAAAATAGAACAATTTGAATTTCAGATTTTTCACAATGCGTGACATCGGCATTGTTTCTGGGTAACATGTTACGTGCGCGAAAATATCGATTCGCCTTATGTTTTCGAATTCTGAGTAACTGATATGTTGAGGGAAGTGTCTATGCGAATGTTTTCAAGTTTAACAACGAGACGAAATGTTCTGAGAGAGCCAAAGTAAACCCAGATGTTTCCACTGGTTTCCGGCCGCCATGTTGGAGTACCTCAGAGGGGCTCCAACATGGCGTCTCCATACTAAACACTATAATTTTCAGTGATACACTTTGCCGAATAACTCGAGTTCGGAATATCATACATCCCCGAAACTTTGGCACGTTGTTTATTTATTACTCTTCTACGATATTTCAATTTCTTGACTCAATGTATTGAATAGTAAGCGATTTTATTTCTTACGTACGTGAAACTTGCGTGATACTTGCGTGACGTGAAAACCACCAATAGGGCTCATAAATAATAATAATTACAATAACAACAATAATAATAATAATAATTATTGAAGGAGCCCAACCCGATGTGTAATGCTGGGGTGAAATCCTGCGATGGACTAGCATGCCATCCAGAGGGGAGTAAAAATATTCCGTCACTTCATGCCAAGGAACTAGTCTGATGGGCCACTAGACATTACCTACATGTACCTGACCATAATTGACAGTGCAAAAAACAAGCAAGGTAAAGTCTGCACACAAGCCTAGTGGCCCATCAGACCAGAGCATTATCCCGGTTTCCTTTGGTGTACTAGTTTGTACTCCCCCATTGATGGGATGCTAGTCCATTGCAGGGTGGGTTATGTCCAGCATTAAATTCACCAGTGCCCATTTATACACCTGGGTGAAGAGAGGGTAAAGAGTCGTGCCCAAGAACACAATGCAGTGCCCCAGTCAGATCTCCAACCTGGACCACTTGACCCAGAGTCCAGTGCACTAAGTGTTCCACCACATTGCCCATAGCAAACAAGTCACTTACCTCAAACTCATCATAAATGCTACGATGATGAAAGTAAGCATGTGAAAATATCCTATAAACTCGTCTACAAACAGATCCCAACTTAGCCACAGATGATTCCTTGATACTCACTCTAAACAAAAACAGCAAAAAAGAACTTTGAAAAAGATAGTTAACGGGTTTTCATGACCATGAATAGGAATAAGATATGAATACAAGAGAGTAACAAACCTCTTCATACTCCAAACCCGTCTTTTGGAATCAATCTTATATTAGGATTGTACAACTGTGATCAAAATCTAATACCTCTTTACAATATAAGTGCATTTTTAAACACACAAGAGACAAGAATAGAAGAAATCATAAACTAGGAGATTGTCTAAGTTATGAAAGAAAGCTGTGTAAAATCAATGCTGAGGGATAACATTAATGCACTGTATCTTTTTCATGGCAGAACATGCCTTCTTAACACATGTGTAAAATCATAATAACTATTAACAAAAAAACCATCATTTATTACCTGCTAGGAAAGTACTTGTTGCTGTTAAGTAAAGATGCCGCACCATCCAGAGTATGCCTTGTGTAATCAATAGCTGGACACTGTTTGTGAGAAGATAAAAAGCAATAACCTGGTATATCTGGGCCATTTTTAGCCAGCAAGTGAACCTCTAATTCATGTGATCTCAAATTCATGTGTAATAATTGCATAAATTAAAAAGTTGCATCATCCATTGCCAAATGGGACCTATGGTTTTTCGTCCTTATCAGAGAAGACGAGAATGTCTAACCATTTGTAGATGTCATTACAAAGGCAGCACATTCTCCTCAGTTATTTATAAGACCCTGAGTGTTGGTCCGGTCTGGGGCTTGAACCCTGAGACTTCTGCACAACAGTCTGGCTCTCTACCAACTGAGCTAACCAGGCAGTGGTATGTAAAGACTGAGGTGTTTTCTATTTTGTACAATATAGTTATTGGTGGTAACATATTAGGCTGTCTTACCTCTCTGGGGGTTTTGTGTGCAGCACATAAGAATATCCACTGCTCTGTAGCAGTCATTTGTGTGCAGGTGGAAGGTGTACAATCACACTGAAGAAAAACAATAATGTTCAAGTACCAATGGCAACATAGAGGCTAAAAATTATTCCCTTTAACAAAAGTTTCTTTTATAAAAGGAGCTATGTCATGACAATTTTTTTTCAAATTTGACAGTTGAAGTTGTATAAATCCTCCTTGTCTAGTTTTGGGTGTTCACTATTCCGCTGGTGTTTTGGGTGTTCATTATTCCAGGGCACGAAATTAACTTTTTTTCAAGGAGCCATCTGGCTCCTAAATTTTCCAAAGTGGTCGCCAAGACCAAAAAGTTACGAGCCATTTCTTCGCGTGGAAGGTGTCGTCACGCTTGGAAAAGTATTTTTATCAAAAGGGACATTTCATTTCACAATATACAACGTAACGTTTTGAAAATCCACAATGGCGGATGTTGACATTTTCGCTTGTAGCATACGTGACGATTTTGCTTAACACTTCCTCATCATTCACACCGATTCGTCTACCTTAAAGCTTTATTTAGTTGAAAAATACATCAAGGTAAGATATACAAAGCCCAAAGAGTTCTGGTCGCCAACTTGGCGACTAATTTTTGAATCTTGGTCAACAGCACAGTAACGACTATATTAGGCGCAATTTCGTGCCCTGTATTCTGTTGGTGTTTTGGGTGTCCATTACTCTGCTGGTGTTATGGGCGTTCATTATTCTGCTGGTGTTATGGGTGTTTGTTATTCCGCTGGTGTTTTGTGCACCTAACCCCAACACCAGTTCGAAACACATTGCACCTTTCACAGGGTTCGTACCCCTATTCACAGACAAATTTTCAGGACTTTTCCAGGTCATTTCCAGGAATCATATCGAATTTTCCAGGACTCCAAAATTCACATTAAACCCTTTTTTTCTTCCAAGAGCCCAGTACAAATTCTCCCACCTGTAAGCCTCACATTTCTTGTAAAGTTAGTTCAGAAAAATTCATTTCTTGATTTCAACAGATTTCCAGGACTTTCTAGGACCTGTAATCTTTTTCCAGGACTTTCCAGTCCTGGAAAATGCCATTACAAAACTCCAGGACTTTCCAGGTTTTCCAGGACCTGTACGAACCCTGCTTTCATTCTCTATTTTACCAAATGCTGACTTTTTATAGCATTCAAAAGTTTGGAAAAACTGAGTATCATTTGTTGTATGACGAGTCAGAAGGGGCGTGGGTCTATACCCTATTTGACGTCACAACCTGATTTTTATCGTATCAAGTCTTTGAAAACATGCATGCAAATCAGTTTGTGACATCAAATAGGGAATAGACCCACGCCTCTTCTGACTCAGTTGTGCAACAAATGATGCACAGTTTTTCAAAACATTTGAAAGTCCAATCCAGTCCAATCCAGGTTTTGTCAACGGCCCTTTAAAATTGAAACAACACACTAAATTTTTCATGCATCAAGGGTGGATGCAAATGGTTTAACAGGCAATTTTCAGTCCCCTACTTCATGCAAGTTACCTGAAGTTTGACAGCCAGTCCATTCAGTTCCATACAAAACTGTCTCAGATGTTCATATTTCCACACTCCTTCATCCTGACCCTCTGGTGATTCTAAAATGGCTTCTATATTTGTGAAATCTGCTCGAATCTGTTGTTGAATGTACTAAACAAAAAGAAATATTCATCAACCTTCACCTTAATTAGAAGATGGTTTTTGAAAGCCTTCTGATCACAAAAACGTACCTTGGAAATATTCCCTGGTCACCAAGTTTATACAGTAAAGGCCACTACAGGCACCAACATAATCAAAGATTATTTCCAATATTACTGCACAATCTCTGTATGTACGTGTATGCTTGTACAAGTCTCACACAAATTTCCATAGCCAAAGTAAAATTTCAGGACAGACGTACCTGTTTCTTCATTATTGCCACCAGATATCCTTGCAAAACAATAATATTAATGAGAAGAGCCCCCCTGATATATTTATTTCCAAACTGATGTTTTGCTTATCAAGCATTCCTCGAGTGAAATGACTGGTATCAAAAGTATCAAAATTCAAAACAAAAATGTAAAACAAACCCTGCGACTGTGCAGTGGAGACTGGAAATCAGCTTTAATCTTACAAAAATATATTGGCTTCTTTATTTGAGCTGAGACATTGTCAAGACATTTTACTGTACACAAAGGTTACTGAAAGAGAAATGATATCCATGCCCTCTCTGACCGGGAGATGGCACAGATATAAAATGGAATGGACCACAACGCTGAAAAGACATGGCGTTAAATGCAGGAATGGCTCCGGGACACTTAGATTTTTTTAGACTTTGATTTTTTCATCTAATAAAGAGAAAAAAAACAAAGTCAATTATAAAAGCACAGAGGTGGAATCGATCCCGGGTCACCCAGAACACAAGCTATTCCTACTAACCCCTACACTACCGAGGCCCGGCTGCCAAACATCGAAAATTTTAAGATTTTATCGTGTTACCCTTACCATTCTTGAGAGCTAACCGCATAACCGCAGTGCTTAGTAGGCTAACCGGAATGCAAAATTAGGCTAACCGGATTGCTTAATAGGCTAACCGCAGTGCTCAGTAGGCTAACCGGATTGCTTTGTAGGCTAACCGCAGTGTTATAATAGGCTAACCAGGGTGATTTTGTAGTCTAATTTAGCTAACCAAACTCGTTCCCAGTGCATTCCGAGCCCGGAGCCATTCCTGCAATTAATGGCTACTGCTGAAAAGGAGCTAAGGATTTCCCGGAAGTATTGGACATTGTATTGGAGTACCTGTTGTACTGCTAATGTACTGTCCATCTCTTCAAATGGCTCATCAGGCCAGCCGTACATATCCTGCAATACATAATAAACAAACTGTGATTACACTGGATTGCATGAAATCCACACTCGTGCTAAAAGTTACCGAATATATTATTATTAAGATAATAGTAAACGGCGACAGTTCATTCCGTGGTAAAGGATATTAAAACTTGACATTAAACAATCAGCAGCAAAGGTTAATTTGCTAAACTTCCTAAATACGGATTTTTTTATATCGTTACGTTGTCTAGATCAGATCATCAGAATGAATCATCAAGCTTACATTTGCTTCGAGTCGTAAACCAAGTCAAGCTATGCGAATCCCTTCGGTAGTATTCCATACAAAAAACTGGCCCTTAAATCCTTCCCAACAACAAAAAATACAATAAAAACTCACAGTAGCCTTGGTTCCTGGCCTGTTTCTTCTTATGATTGTTGTAATCACATCAGGCGCCGCCATTTTGATTTTGGAATATTGAGGGCAGTTGTCAGCGGAGATCCAAAAGAGAAACTTTTTTGATCACTAGTACATGAAGTACCAACCCATAGATGATGATTCACAATGGTTGCTCGTAAATTATTTCGTTATATTTTCCCATTTGATGGTTGTTTCTGCAAAAATATAATGGGTAAGCTATTTATCAGTCATTTTATTGGTTGGTAACTTTTCAAACCTTGGTGATTCTATTTTGCATATTACGAGTGCATTTCTTATCGTGACCACCTTCTATTTATAAAATAATTGAGATTACGCGTGCTCTCATTGGTTGATAGGTGTGTTTAGATAACAGCATATAAACACGGTAAAAGTCCTCTATTGCTTAAATGTATTCATCGTCATATTCACTCTTTCCAATGTTTTATATACCACAATTGTCATCATCATCATCATCATCATCATCATCATCATCATCATCATCATCATCATCATCGTCATCATCATCATTCTCATGTCATATTTGTTGTTAGGGATTTTCTTGGTCATCTGAAATAATTTTACTGCACTATTATTATTCAATAGAGTGTTTTCGCTCACATGACTAGCATCCATGTTGTTTTACTGAAACAAAAGGAAGAAGTTGAATGAAAATAGAGTTCAGTTCCCAAAAGACTCGTTCACTCCTCAAGCCTCCGACATGGCTGCCATTTCTTTGTTATACTCCTCCAACATGGCCACCGTGATGTCATGTGAACACACTATATTATTTTATCCAGGTAGAAGATCAGTGATGACTGGTCCATTAACAGGAGTAAAAGTCTTAGATATGACAAGGTATATTTTGCTGTATAATTCATATCATGAGCTCCTGTTTATTAAAATTTGCAGTGATCCATATTCAAGAGTACAATTGAATTTAATAGTTACTACCGCTGACTAGTAATAATAATTGGATGGGGATAGTCCCCCCCCGGAATTTACATTTTTGGAAAATTGGTGTTCAGATCCCCCCACCCCTGGCCAAAAAGCCGTTCAAATGCTCCCAAATCCCCTACCCCTAATGAAAAGGCGAGGGCATCAAATGCTCCGGGGGATGTTGAAGCTTTGATTTGACTGGTACATAATGCATAGATAAGGTTTCTGGTTGGTATGGAGCGAGAAGTTGAATTGATGTCAACAGAGGTGCCAAATTTCTAGTGTGGTCTGGTGTGCCCCCCCTCCCACCCCAGAAAGGTTTTAAAAATTTATGTTGCAGAGAATTGGCCTCAAAGTTTCACAGTTGCCACCAAAGCTTTGCTTCGCAGCCAACTGTTCATTTGTCAGACAACCTTTCAGCCTTGGGCATTATCCCCCAAAATACCAGCTGCCTGAAGGGGCTTGTATTTTAAGTAGTATTCACAATGGCTATATTTGTTTTTGCTTAGAGTTCTTGCAGGACCTTTTACAACAATGCTTCTTGGAGATTTGGGGGCTGAAATTATAAAAGTTGAAAAACCAGGTAGTTAAGTATTGTGATTCATGGCAATGTCTTATGATTAACATGCAAACAGCTTATGGATAGTGCAATTCTGATTTTATCATTGGCATTAACTTTAGGGCTTGGAGATGACACAAGATTATGGGCTCCCCCATACTGTGGAGATCAAAGCACTTATTTTCTTTCTGTTAATAGAAACAAAAAGGTAATGATGTATTCATTCAATAATATTAATTGAATTATTTCACTTAATTATTACTACCTCATCAGAATTCCTCTTGCCTCCCAAAAAGTAGATACCAAAAATCTCTGTAAATTCCAAAATACTCCTCTTAAAAGGACATCCCCTCCTTCCCCACCCCCCACAACAACAATCGCCAGGAAAGATATATTACCCTCACATTTGTACTGCTGGACTTCTTAGGTAAAGTCTGCATACAAGCCTAGTGGCCCATCAGGCCGGAGCTTATCCCGGTTTCCCTAGCATAAAGCAACAGAGAGGATTTCTACTCTCCCCTGAATGGGAGGCTAGTCCATCCTCAACAGTAAATTCACTGGTACCCATTTATACACTTGGGTGAGGCAGTGTGAGAGTAAAGTGTCTTGCCCAAGAACACAACGCAGTGCCCCAGCCTGGGCTCAAATCCAGATCACCCGATCCGGAGTCCCGTGCATTAACCATTAGAAACAAACAAAAAAATTAACCATTAGGCTACTGCACCTCCCACGATGCAGCATAATAGTAGTTTACTTGAAACTGTTTTTCCCATTAAGATTTCTGCTCAATGATCACGTACATGTTTGTTTAAACTTTCTAGAGCATTGCTATAAACATCAAGGATCGCAAAGGTGCAGAAGTTATTAGAAAGGTAGTAGTCGTTTAATTTAAGTTATCACATTATTTTGTATTGCTTACAGTGAAACATGGAGCCTAGGGTACCTATTGTTTCTTTACTGTGCACTCATTTCTACCCAGTTTTAACTCAGATATGTCTTTCTGCTATAGTGTTGAAGTGTTGTGTAGCAGTTTACCTGTCAAACTGTGGCATGTACAAACTGTCATACATTTTAAATCAGCTGCAGTGTGAACAAGCTCAAATATACAGCAGTGATGGAAAGCAGGCAGTTTCTTCTTTCCTTATTACCATTTTGTTAAATGATTAGTTTAAATAAATTGTAAGTGGAATTTTATTGATTGAGAACTTTGTATTTTATTTAACTGAAGTCAAATTTGTGTAATATTAATCTACTCAACAGCTTGTTGCGAAGTGCGATATTCTAGTAGAAAACTACTTACCAGGAAAACTGGACAAGCTGGGTTTAGGATATGATCAGCTTAAAGCATCTGTGCCTTCCTTGATCTATTGTTCCATAACAGGATATGGACCTGGGGGACCTTATGATCAGAGGCCTGGATATGATGTTGTGGTATCAGGTGTTGGTGGACTGATGCACATAACGGGCCCTGAGGTACTTCATTGCAACACCTCTTGATCACATTCTGTCCATACTTTATGATAATATAACTCTTTTAGTCTAAAAAAAATATGTACTAATTTCTTATATTATTCATCCATTGTCAAAGATACTGGTGATGAAAATTAAAAACCACAACTCTCCAAATTAAGTTTAAGGGATGACAGTCAGTTAAATGGATAAATAGTTCTTGGATGTCATTTAGAGAGTTGCTCCTGAAAACCCACTGAGAATTACGATGGTTGTGTTATTTTCTGTTTTTTAGGATGGTAGTCCATGTAAGGTTGGCATTGCAGTAACAGACCTAACAACAGGGCTCCATGCACAAGGGGCCATCATGGCTGCTCTCATACAAAGGCAAACAACAGGCGTAGGACAGAAAATAGACTGCTCTTTACTGGCATCACAGGTGTTTACTTTCTGAATTGTAATTGTTGTTACAGTGATTTGTTGATACAAATCTTTATATTATCACAGAACTGTAGATGTAGTTCTTTTCTCTGACCAAACTAAGCAGGATCTGGATAAAATTATATGAAATTAATGGGTGATAAGCAGTGGAGCTGTTAGTATTGTGGGTGGGGTTGGGAAGTGGTGCAAAGTGACACTGCCCTCAGGTCCTGTTGCTGTGTTAGTAGTTAACCTGACTCCTTTCAGTATCAATAATAATTTTAGTTTGTAATGTAGATATCTATTTTAATTAAAATTTGGCATGTAAATGATTTTCTCTGTTCTTTATAATATTATCATTATTTATTTATTTAACTCCTGGTATATATCTCTTTTTTAATGATTTTTTTTATTTATTGATATTGCACAGTTAAATAACATACAATAATAAGATTACTAAAAAAACATTGGGTGTTACCTAAATGTGGAAAGGGAAATGGGAATGGGAAACTGGAACGGGAAAACTGAAAATGTGAAACCCAAAATGACAAGAGTATCCCTTTTAAAGTTAAAGTATTACTAGTTATCAGTTTCTTATCTCTATGCACAATATCACATAGCACATGTGACGTGAGGACACAGCAGGTATTCAAGGATTGTCTAAGGAGAATGCGTACACTAAACACTCACGTTCCTTTGTTAAGTTTAGAATGCTGTAATTCCAGATTTGCAAATGAATGTTTGTTGCAGGTAGCCATGCTAAGTCATGTTGCCACTAGTTACCTTAATGCTGAGTTTGAGACAGGACGGTATGGTACAGCACACCACAGCATTGTACCATATCAGGTGACGACATAGGCACGCATCACGTGCAGAGAGCATTTTAAACAGTAATTTACCTTGAATAGCAGTTTGGTTAAACTGTGTGATTTCCTATAAATTTGTTTTTTGGTTATTTTCAATGAAATGTACTTTCCATAATCTTGAGGACCAGTTCCTTACGTACCTAGCTTTTGAAGTGCGAAATTGCCCATCTGAATTCTCAGTGAAATAGAAATACCTATGTAAAACCACTTTAAAGGTGACAGAAGTTTGAAAAGAATTTCGTGTAAACACGCCTTGGGAGTAATTTTTTGAAATTTTCTCTCATTTGGAAAAGGGGGATGATGGACAGCGAGAAGATCCGAGCACAAATTATTGCCAAAGATCTCCCAGAGGTGTTTTTTTGGAAAATTTATCTCAGTTTATTAACGGTTTAATTAATATTTTAGCTTAGTTCTTTCCAAACTAGTATTTGTGGGAAAAGTAACTATTCAAAACTGTGAATTCTAAAGAAACTGTGGTGCTGCGTCGGTGGGAAGTATAACGATATAATTTGGTTTTATCAACTGGGTTGATAATGTCAATTGGCCACCGTAAAGAGATTCAAGAGCTGACGTTTCGAGCGTTAGCCCTTCGTCGGAGCGAATCCGCTCCGACGAAGGATTCGCTCCGACGAAGGGCTAACGCTCGAAACGTCAGCTCTTGAATCTCTTTACGGTGGCCAATTGACATTATCAACCCAGTTGATAAAACCAAATTATATTCAAAACTGTCTCCAATTGCTAAATCTCTTGCAATAATTTCCTCGCTCATTGTTTCCGCACAGGACTCGTTTCTTTTCAAACAGTAGCTTGCAGATGAAAAAAAACACGTGACCTTAAAACCTGAAAACCGCAAAGACGCAGGTCTGTAATTTCAGTGCAGACGTCTTTCAGGCTACGTCCACACCAGTCCGGATAAATTTGAAAACGCAACTTTTTTTCTCCGGATTGGCTGGCCTTCCGTACACACTAAACGCCGTTTTCGGTCACCGAAAACGGAACTTTTTGAAAACGCTCTCCAAGGTGGATAAATTTGAACATGCTGGCTTGGTGTCAAATAACGTGGCTCAGGTAATGAGTGCATACTCTAGCGTGTTTTAAGCGCTTCTGGCGAGGCAGCGTTTCAAAATCGATGCTGAAACAATTTTAAAACGGTATAGAGTGGACAGAAAACATTTTATCCGCTTTCGCGGCGAAATCGCCGTTTTCAAATTTATCAAATTTATCCGGCTTCGTGTGGACTTACGGTATGACTGTTCAGTGACGTTTCTTGTTCCTTCCTTTACTAGGCTTTCAAAACTCAAGATGGACATTTTCTGGTTGGCGCTGGGAATGATGGCTTTTTTCGAAAGCTTTGTCATGTAAGAAACACGTTTCTCCATAATATTGTAGGACGTACTTTACGCTTGTAATTTTGAATAATGAATAACCTAAGCTTCCTTCCATTAAATACCCAGAGGCACATGTAACCAATATGGGCACGGAAAAGACATTCAGTTTTCGTTGGTGTTTATTAGGTAAAACATGCTCACAGCTATTAAAAGTTGTTTATCTTCGTGTGAAGGAGCTTGTAACTTACGAACTGCCTGAAACTCAAGAAATTTACTTCCGATAAGTTCAATTCCACGCGTTTTACGCACCTGACTGGGCGTAAGTCATATAACGGCCTTCCTTTTGGTTTCCTCCGATCCTATTCCCTTTTTAGCTAAAACCAAAACAAATTAATGTGTATTCCCAAAATTAGGTTGCTTCTAGCGAGTTGCATTCCATTTCTCTCGGAATACGTCTTACATTTCTGATGTAAAGTTTCACGAGAGACGTAAAAATTCGCAAGAGGCGTCTTCAAGGTTCATCGAGAAAAGCGTCTCGTTTCTCGCGCGCGGACGTATTTTGTTTCTCAAGAAACGTGCTTGTCAAGAAAATTACTGCTCAAAAATTTTGGAATAACGGCTCCATTATCCTTCGCGGCTTGGGTGAGCCTCAATCTGGGGCTGGGAAGCTGATTACAGTAACAACAGCAACAGCAAACAATAATAGCAACAGCAAACCCTGAGGAGCCAATGGCCTTCTGAACAAACTGCTTACCGTAGTTTTCTTTTTTTGGTTAGTTATTAGGTTTAAATAGTTTGGCGGATGACCCACTGTACTCTACAAATGCGGCCCGAGTTGAGAATCGAAAGGAGTTGCTTGCTATTCTAGACAAAAGGTTGGTTATTTAGTTGTTTTACTAAATATGTATTCAACATAAAAACTAAGGAAAGTTTTAGGTCAATGGACGTATATCCAATTTGCGCGCGTTTACGGTTCTCGCGCAAAGAAAAATTGGGAAGTATTTCTTGTTGTCCTGCTTTTTAATCTTAGTACATGGTTGCACAATGTTGATTAACTATTAAAAAAGCAATAACGCGAGTGATCTCTTTAGTTTTACCATATCAGAGCATTGATCACAGGTCGCTATCCTTTCGGTTAGCACCAAGAATTAAGAACTCTGGGGTAGACTGAAGCCCGCCAAAAAAAGGGTAGATCTGATTGGCTGTTTGAATATTGTTCATAGCCGTTGTCTTTCACGTTTCGCTGGATAAGGGTAATGCATCTGTACTCTGGGGACAAGACTGGTCTTATCAAGGCAGTGACGAACCTTTCACACATTCGCTGTTTGAGCTCGCCAAGCAATACTTTAATTTTGTTACAAGTTTATGGCAAGACAATTGCACATGGAGCCCAAAGAAAAAGGAGTTTCGACAGAAGAAAAATCACATACTTTGTAGATGAAGCCACTGGCGAACATTTCTCGTTTCATTGCAGCTTTCAAAAAAGAACAACAAAGGACTGGACCCAGGTGTTTGATGGTTCCGGGATTCCTTGCGGTCCCATTAATAACATAAAACAGGTGTTTGAAGATCCGCAGGTAAACAAAATTAAAAAGTAATTTTTAAAGCAACTTCAAAAATGATGTGATACTCTTCAGCAAACATATTCATTTATGCTTGGATTTCTTTTTCCAGGTGAAATACAAAGAAATGGTTCAGGAGTTGGACCACCCCACAGCAGGAAGGATACGAGTACCAGGTTACTAAGCGGACTGCTTCTCAGCCCGTGCGCATGTGTTTCCTATTCTTATTCTGCATCGGAAAACGGACGGAATAAATCACTTTTCTCAGCCTAGTCCCTTGGCGTTCTCGGCTCAAGGGAATCTGGAGTCTATCATGATTGGTGAAGTCACCGAAGAGATGAGACTTCTGACGTGACCTATCAGTTTTAGTTTGTTGTCCACTGGTGAAAATTCCTCCAACGAAAGTATTAAACGTGCTTGTGTACGCTTCTTTTCGAGGTGCACGGCCGCTCGTTTAGTACTAACGAGGAAAGCTTTTAACACCTTGAATGGTGGGGAAAAGCACTAATTTTGTCTCCACTACACAACAAATAACACAGTAGTGTAAACCAAATAAGTTTATTTAGGGACGCCTGCCGAGAACCAACCCGAGGCGTACATGAGCATACATACACGCATACATTCGTATCTTGTATCCTCATATAAAACAATACCTTACACATTCAATATAGAGTATAGGGCACTAACATCTCAACTCCAACAAGTCGGAATTAACAGAGCTGGGCAACCGCTTACAAACATACTAAGTACGACGGTTATACGGAGGCCATAAAAAAAACCTGCCATACGAAAAAACCCCTTTTAGGGCAGGAAATCTGGGTAGGAACCATGGCCCAAACTCTAAGCAGTTAGCAGCCCATCCTACGAGGCTTCACAGTTCAAACAAAATGAATTTTCTTGGCATCAGCCAAAGGTTAACGGTTGGTTCTGAAGGCCTAGATGGAGAACACGTGCTATACTCCCTCTTATTTTCCACTGCATCATTACCCATGATGCTCGGGCGTAAGGCCCAGGCCTTGTCGTATCACGTGCCGACAAAATAGTTATTTCTGCCTAATTCGCAGGCTCAAACGTCAGAAATACCATTTTGAACAATATCGGAGTCATTTTCTATAAACCTCTAAAGTGACTGCTTTTCCTCCTTTGTTGTTGTTACTTCAAGACTGGAGACTGAGCTTTTTTGTTTGTTGGTTTGTTTTCAGGTCCTGCTGTGGAATATGACGGCCACACCTGTCAGGGGGTACCCACCGCACCGCCCTTATTAGGTCAACATACAAAGGAAATTCTAACAGATCTCTTAGAATTCAGTGACAAGGAGATTCATAATCTTGAGAAAGATGGAGTTATAGAATCCTACATAGGAAATAAATTGGAATAAATTGCAGCTAATAGCTTTTTTTACAGGATTTTTAATAAACTACTTTACAACTGTGTACTTGTCATGTTACTGTATAATTTACAATTTTTTGTTAAAAATTAATATCACATATTCGCAACGAGTGTCTGCGATTGCAAGCTGAGCCTTGATTGCTTTCTTTTTTGTCTAAAAAACAAACTAGACGTTCTATGTGCAATAGTAGCAGCCAAAAAATAGCTTGGTATATCGTAAGACTCTTGGGCACCTGTATACACTGCTTTGTTTTTCATTTCTGAAAAAGGTGTACAGAATTCTGCTGCACTTTTTAGCTTATTGTTATACCCATTTATTATTGTCAATTTGTATGATTGTTAATGTGTAGGTGTTGAATAAAATATCAAAAAAAATAGCTTGCGTCCACAGACGGATTTTCGGTTCTTCCGGCTGTTAAATGCCGCATGCGGCAGGTGGAAGTCCATCTGGTTTGCATTATTTATTCCTACTTATGTTCAATGCAGAGATTTTCTTGCAGCGCTACTGGCTACTAATTTCTTACGTTTGCTTATTGTGTGACCAGGGGCAAGATTCACAAAGCTCTCCTACGAGTAAGATGCATCCTGGGCATTTTTTGACTGTCGTTTGACAGCTTTATGTTGGTTTTCCAAACTCTGCTGTAAATCAAAGAGCCAACCACGGTCCACAGTTTATATGCACGTGCCTATTTTGTGTTCTAACCCTAAGCTCCTCCTCGAGTAACTTAGTACTCAGTTCAATCTTCCCCGTTCTTGTTTTCAATAGATATATGCTATCTAAAGTCGTCCACATGGATAGTTAGTGGAACCTCTGGTCGTCTGGCTCGCTTTTCGTTCCTCCTAAAAGAAACGAAAAAAAAAAAAAAGAAAAACTTTCAGGAGTTGGGTGTAAATACAATGCCAGTTAAGCAATAGAGGGCCTTTGCCGTGTAGCCTCATCTAAACACGAGGGGCTTTGGGAGAATTCGAGACAGTTGTGCAAACCCGAGACGTAGTCGAGGGTTAACTTTGCATAACTTTCGAGAATTCTCCCAAACCCCCGAGTGTTTAGATGAGGCTATTTAAACACGGAAAAAGTCCTCTATTACTTGTATACAATATTACTTAAAAATACGCACAAAACTAAAACGTCACAATCGTGTTTACATACTCTCATCTAAACACAACTATTAACCAATGAGAGCGCGCCTAGTAAGTCAGTTATTTTGTAATAACTGATGCTGCATGCATGGACAATGCCATCACGCCTCTACGTAGCTTATAACACTTATTTTTACAGAACAAGAGAAAGTTAGTTTAGTTAAGATACCTTAGCTTTTTCTCTTCCTCTTCTCTCTGAAGTCTTTGTTTCCCTTCGTCATCAGCGGGTGTACAAAAATCGTTTCTGTTTTCAGCATTGAGTTGGCAGTTCTTTAAAATCGAAAAAAGAAGAACATCGCCACCAACATATCAAAAAAGATATTAAAAACTGGGTCACTGGATAATGCAATTTACAAGTTTTCATTGGCTTAGCCCTCATGGTATATTTATCATCTTCACACTGATGGGAAAAGTTCCATTCAAATTTTGATTCATGAAACTTCTTTTGTAATACTTGCAGTTTTTTCCCGGATAAAGATTTGTAGTGTAATTATTTCATATTGTACTCCAGTCTTCACCGATTACCCAGCAACCGAGAGAAATCCATGATTACCTTAACACCGATGATATCCCCATCTTGAAGGTGAAAAGGAGATTGCCGTAAATTGATTTTCTTTTTCCCACCTTTATGTTTACCCTGTGGAATAAAGATACATGTTCAAATAAATTTTCATCACATAATGCCAACTCGTACTGATTGCCGAAACGGAATTCCATTCTGTACTTCCCTTGCCTAAAAAGTGCAACAATGAAGGAAAACAAAAATTTACCTGATTTTTGGGCTTTTCTACAATAACCATCCAATCGTACTTGGCTCTCAAATACTTGGCCACATGTAGTCGATCAAGAGGTATATCACACACTTCGGCAATAAACTGACGTAAGGACGCTGGCGAGGCGCCTCCAGAAGGCTCAAATATCACCTGACAAGATACACATCCACGAGTACGTTATGGCAGCGGCGATAACCCTTGCAGCATTTTGTGTATGTTCACGTGGATTACACTGTCGACGAGCTGTAAGTGTTTACTTGCTTGACTCGGATTGGTTTAAAATCTTGCATTTCGTTCGTTGGGAATAAAACACGAACAGCAATGCTAAACCGACCATCATAACGAAAAGTCAGCTTTGCGAATTTGCAACGGAAGTTAATTTACATTTCACAACTCAGTTTGCAACAAGAACCGGGCGGAAGGGGAAGGGTGTGGGGCGATGCCTTGAAGATTGAAAAAAAAAAGTCAGTTTCTCCCAGCTCAGTCGCAAGGGAGCTTATATTACATTATTGAGAAGCAAGCTTAGTGTTTTCTCTCTCTGGTTATTTATCCTACCTCTTGCTCTCCATAGTAACTTCTCTCCTCTGGCATTCGTATCTTTAATTTCAACAGAATTGCAGAAGGACTGAAAAATCATCACAGTGTGAGTGGCGATAGTTTAACTGGTGTTATCTCATCAGACCCAAGCTCGATCTATCATTTCACCCTAGTAGCCGATATACATTTCCTTTAATATCTCGGCGGTGCTACATCAATACGACACTTATCCCTTAGTTGATGACTTTCTTTATTCTCATCAACTATCTGTTAAAACGTGTATGGATACTGCAAGGAGAAATTAGAAATTGATCACCCATGGGAATCAAATGGCTCACACGAAGGCAGGAGGAAAATAATCCTAAATTTACAAACCTTAAATCCTCTTCATGTTGAAGAATGCGCACTGCAAGTTGAGTAGAGGATGTCAGCTTTAGCTGCCTGCAAGAATAGAACACTGTTAAGTGTTGGCGGGCACTACATAAACCTCCCCGACATGAGAAGAAACTATTCTTTTTGGTCACAACTACGTTGACACAGGTTTTCAGTTGGAAACCATCTACTTCCTTTTGAATTGCCATTAAAGCTATACTGTTATTTTCAATCACTCGACCGCTATATATTCTCATACCAACAATTCTTGATACTAAAACTGATGATGTACGTTTGGTTCGAAAAACCTTTTATCTTTCTTGCCATCAAACAAACCTTCAAGTATTAAGAACATCTAACAGTGTAATCGGCAAATAGTGATCCACATTTGCCCGCGAAAGGCTGATAAAACGTATTTCAATTGTAGTAAGCGCCAGGAGTTACAAGTAATTCAGCATTCGTTAGAGTGTTATGAATTCATCTGTAGTATGTGGTTATGCCTCATTAATTTAACTCGTTAATGCATAATCAAAAAAAAAAAAAAAGAGAAAAAGAACTATTAAACGAAAACGGCAAGCAAAGCCAACCTCAAAGTTCGATTCATTCCTCTAAGAACCCTTGCTAACTGACTGTTGACGACTTCTTGAAGTCTGATAAATCCAGGTGTCGGGATCACGTGATCTGACAGCTGCAGAGAAACGTTATCACAAGTAACATTTGATTTAGTTAGTTTGTTAACCCAGGATGTCGCTACTGTACTTGTCTGTACTCACCTGTGTTGCGAGGCTTATCTGCAGCTTCAGATCGTACAACGAGGCTTCCTGGGATAGCTCTACATCTCCGATAGGTTCCAGTGAGTCGCTTTCCTGGTGAATGAGAAAATCTGTAATCACTGATCTTTGCAGAACTGCCTTCCCACGATTGAAGATCGTATAGATCCCTCTTACAATTCCAAGCCAGGTACCGAAAGGGCTTTTCTATGTGGGTTCCCATATTGTAGCATAGTATATCGACTAAAATCAAACTGTCCATTTGTTTGTCAACTAAACTGTGCAGACTGCGGACGGTCAGTCTGGTTGTTAGGTTGTTAATTTGACTAATTTGGCCACCGATGAAAACTAAATAGGGTTCTTTTCTAAACACAATCCACACAATTAGTGATCTTACCTGTGAGTTACGGAACTCGTGTGAAGTCTCTACTGTAGATGAACTTAGAAGACCTAAAAGTGAATAAAAAACCTTACCAGTTTTTCAAGCAGTAAAAGCCAATAAATACAGAAACTTGCAAGGTAAGTCCAGAAAAACAAGGAATCGCTGACATTGCAGGACTTGCTAAAAAATAAAATCGGTTAGCAGAACACGAAGTAAACCTATACATTAGAATGCCACTAGCTTCAAAAGTGCTAGTAAGTTTGTTTCATGTTTTACAGAAAGCTCTTGGTACACTGCCTCAATTTTCAGACTACACTGAGTTACAAAGAGAAGAAATGGAATCACGCAAGATTGACGGACCTTTTAAGGTCAAGTCTATATCCGAGGCACGTGGCCAATGGTTATGAGGCTGTTCCTTACCTCTTCAGTAACACGATGCGACTCGGAACATTTCTTCTCCCTAGGCACTGGATAGGATGGTAGTCTGTGGTGGGGTCATTCGCCGGGACCCCGCAGGGACCCTGCCGGCACCCTGCAGGGACCCCGCAGGGACCCTGGTCAGGCTCAAATCCGCATTGCTCGACTTGTCAACAACTAATTAAACAGATGAGAAATCAAATGGAATGGAACATCACATACCTTGTATACCAGATGTAATCCAGTTAAGAACGCCTTCGGAACTTTTTTCTTTTGCTGCTGTTTGCCACAGCGAAAGGCGTACAAATCCCTGTGAGAGAGGAAACACATGATATAAAAAAGCCTGCAAAATAGTAATTAATCAAAAACGTTCTCTTCTGTAAATAAAATAAGAAAAGTGTACGCGTATTGAAAGATAAGATAGTGCAAAACACATTGGAATAAGCTTGCTAGTTCGGTCATAAATATTTGAAAATTGATTACCTTTGGGGGAAGCCTTCCCTCTTCAACAATAAGAGTATCTCCATTTTTAATGTTTTCACTCTCCAGAGTCGCATCCTATAAAACAAGTGTAAGCCAACTGCAAATAACGTAAACAAACAACCGAATAATTATTTTCACGATTTGAGAATCACTTAATTCGTACTGACCTCGTTATCCAAAGCATCGCTAGGTTCACCATTCCAGTTGGTTTTTCTCAAATGCCACGTCATTCCTAATGAAATAAAACCCATAAACATGACACCGAACGCATTCGCCAGACATTTGCGATAACAAATAGTCAACTGGGATCCAAACAATACTGAATAAAACATAGCGCTTCCATACCTAAAAATGTTTATCACGGTCGAGGTTTTTTCAGAAAGTAACGCACTTTGTAATATTTAAAAGTTGGTGAATATTGCCATACAACGAATGAGCAAACCTTGTAGTATGGAATTCTCCATCAATAATTGTAAACACTGAAATAGAAAGCAAATTAAAATGAACTGTTAACAGCATACAATCACTAATGAATAAAACAAAAAACAGACCTTTACATAGCATTTTTTATCTTGAATTCACTTTACACTGAAAACACTGCCGTTTCTGTCATCTGAGCTGACTTCGTTTGATATTAATTCTGAGGACAC
This sequence comes from Blastomussa wellsi, assembly GCA_947652115.1. NCBI lineage: Eukaryota > Metazoa > Cnidaria > Anthozoa > Scleractinia > Plerogyridae > Blastomussa > Blastomussa wellsi. The sequence goes on along the minus strand of OX393566.1, from coordinate 26,991,349 downwards.
ACATGTACACCCCACTTGTTGATCCTTTGGTTTATTCTCCCCACATACCACATAGACAATGCAATGATATTGCATGGAGAAATTAGATGTTGCATGATCTTTCATTTTATCGTATTGAACCTCACTGAAGTTACGTGGTATCCCAAAGCCCTCGTATCCCACAGAAGTCTTACCTGTCGAACGGTGCAGGTTTTATGAACGATTTGTTCCATTTCGTTTCTGCTGTGTGTTGAAGAACAAATATAATATCGGATCATGATTTCTCCTTGAACAAGAGGAGCTCCAGGTTCCAAAACGAGCTTTTGACCTTCATTGAGCCAAGACTCGTCGACAGTTTCATGTTCATATACTGCAGTACCAAGGAGAGAACATTAGAAATTAACTGAAAAGTGCTGTCAGTAGTAATGTTATGTATTATGATCTAATAGGAGTAATGTAAGTAATCGTATTGTAATCATAAGCACTGTAAATAATCACATAATGAGTAAAGGACCTGTAAGTTCTTTTTTACGTGTGCATTTGTTGCAATGAAAACAAAGTCAAAAAGATAACTGAAAACCTCAAAGAGCAAAGTTCTAAACATGCAGATTGTCGCCACGCCACCTGACCATAATAAGTCGAAGGAATGAAAATAAAAAAAAAACCAACGTTTAATGATTGCCTTTACAACTGATAAATAAATTCCAAGTCAAGCTTTAGTGGCCCACGTTCGATATATCAAAATCATAACAAGACTCCAAGGCTTTTAGGTTAAAAATGCAAATGCTCGAAGATTCTTTAGATTCCTGCAAGAGACTTGATTAAACTGATATAGAAGCTAGTTTAACCATAAAATTTGAATTTTGATATATCGAACGTATGCTATTTACAGAAACGTTTATGACGGCATTAAATAAGTCTTCAATGAACACTGACTAACATGGTGGACTGAGACCTTGGTAATCGTCATCCACGCGTAAACGGCAAACAATTTCTGAAAAGAAAAGACAAAGACATAATTAATGAGAATTTAAGTACAACTACAAGAAAACAATATGTTAAATAAAGCAATAAAAAATTCAAAAATTTATCCTGATATTTCACTGAAATAAACTGTATGTTTCCATCAGTGTATCATAACCTGGAATGGTCTGAAAGGCAGCATGCGCCAGTACTTTGGCCTTGAGATCTCCGATGGTCTGAAAAATTAAGCAAAAGGGAACATATCAAACAAGGACATTGTTTTGATATCTAACCTCTTTGCAAAGACAGGGGCCCAAGCCCGCAATTTTGTCAGAAAATTTGCGACGAAATGTGTGCTTCAGTGCTTAATGAGCTTTTACCACAGACCACAGTTGGCAACATGATTTACACGTTCAGACTTGCAAAACCTCTTTCTTTTCTAAATTGCTACAAAAAAATGCGTCTTAAGAGTAAGTAAAGTAAATAAGTAAGCAATTTTATTTATTTATTTACGTGGTCGAAGTAGACTCCAAAATTGTAAATATCGCTAGTTTGCAGGTATAGCCACAAATAAAAATGCAAAAACCTTAAAAAGCTTTAAAAAGTAATTGAAAAACATCTACATAATAAAAATTCTTTGAATATTGTACCACAAAAATAAAACTATATAAGAAAGGACAATAAGATTACTCGACCATGTGCCATAAATTACCTGCTGTTTGTGAATCTGGACAGGATAAACTGGCCAACAAGCGCTCTTGTCAATGCCACATCGCTCTATTGATTCTGCTGTCTGCCAAAAGAGTAAGCAGATATAACACCAGAGTTAATCTCTTTTGTCCATAACAAATGGCTTGATTGTCTTGATATACTCACCACACACCTATTCTCCACCACAAAGGACACCATACTGGAATGCTTTTCACTCTCATGAGAGGCTAGACTGGCTGAATTTTGAACACTGGATCTATAAAAGAAATGAAATCTTACGACAATCAGAATCGCTGGGAAACACCAAGCGATAAAAAAAATGTACTTACTGTATTTTAATGTTTTTCTCAGCAACCAGATGGTCACCGTCTTGAAGACAGATTTCGTTTATTGTGTGGCCATCCTAAAAGAGCATAAAAACATGTTCACCACACAACAGAGGCTGACCCATTAACAATTTTTATCACTGAAGGCACGGCTTCTCCCATGCAATGACCTAAAACGCACACCAAACAATAACAGGGCAGTATTCAAGACATGTTACCTGACAAGAGTTTAGCGGCACAATCTCACTGGTTCTACCTGTGAAAACAAAAGTTCAATATTACTTATCAGCATGAATACTAACTCATAATTCACACTAGCGCAAGCTTCCTAGTTGCGAGGCTTACCTCACCTGAAGATATTTTCTTGATTTCCAGTATTTGACCAAAGTCAGATTGACGACCTTATGATTTCAGTGTTATTTACCTTTTGCCTTCACCAAGCTGAGGAGCAGATCTTCATGGTTTATTCCAACAGAGCTGCACAACATTACCTGACATAAATCATTAAAATTTTCCATGTTAAACATCTCTTACAATATCCATTCATAGTCAACCAGGCAAGTGGTGAGAATTAAGAAAATCATCACCTATCATACACACCTTCATCTCTCCAACTGTAGTGTCCTTTCTGAAGTGTTTTTGAATCTCAACAGCCTCCTGATCGTCGGACAATGAATAGGTTATGTTCAGTAGGACAGGAACAGTATCGTCCCCTGTATGAAGCTTGCACCCATCCACCTACAGCCAGCCAACAACATTGTAAGAAAGACAACAAAATAATTTTTAACATAATTAAATTATCTTGTTCAACAAGATAATTTAGATAATCCAGTGGAAACAAAATGTCCCAAGACAAAACATAATTTTCAAGACACTTTATACTAGTGATTATTTTATTTCCCTGTGCAGTCTTCACTTGGTTATGCTGCAATATTTAAGTATGCCTAAATACCTCTTTTCCATTCCACAAGAATACTTCTGTGCCTTCATTGACTCCACTTTGCAGGAGAGACTTTTCAGGACTGGCTGCAATGCAATAAAGCATGGTGTGTAAACACTTGGGAAACAAGTTTAACACAAGTGAAATATGCAGAAGAAAAAGCACAAGAAAAAAAGGAAAATTGTTTCTTTTTCTTGTGCTTATGCTTACTAAGTGCTTATTTCACTTGCATTATACGTATTTCACAAGTGTGAATCAGGCTTAAAGGAAATAAACACGTAAAAAACAGAAAACAAAAATATGTCACAAAACCAAACAAAAAACAACAATCAGCCATAAAAATTGTTTTAGCATTCAGAGTTGTAAACATACTTGTCAACTCTTCAAAAAGATGCAGGCATGATGGCAATCGTCTTGCAATGTGAAGAGTTTTACATTCTTCATTGTCTCCGAATGAATCAAGCTAAAGCAATAACAAAGGTAGTCCACAAACAATTTATTTAGTTTAAGCAATATCACTGACTGCACATAGTAAGTTAAACATAATGCCCTATTGCCACATATTTGTGTACTCGGCGAGGCTAAACAAGGCACACAGCTCTTCAAATCTCACTGCATGCTATGTACTGGTCAGGAACAAATCAAATGGGGCATTTCCGAGTTCTCTTTTGCTTCAGCGTCAAGACGAGTCTAAGTGCGAAACCATTCATATGAAAATGTGTTTTACCTACATCTTCATTCTCATGCAAAACAAGCTTATTTCCATACTGAAAGTTTCGCACTTAGACTCATTTTGAAACTGAGGGCAAAGGGAACTGGAGTATCGTCCATATCTTAATAAGATTGTGGGATAAATGTGAGTGGCTGAAATGCTCAAATGAAACATCATCAGGTTTCAAACCATGAAGTTCCAAACAAACTCCTGTATTAAGTAAAAACAATTCAGCGTTTGTAGAGGTAAAAAATATATACCTTGAAAACAGTCTGCAGAAGATCGGATACAGAATTTCTTCTGTCTAATGATATTACCAGTGGTTCAGTTGACACTCCCTGGTAAAACAAAGTGAATCAAATGTGGCACAAAAATAAACACAACATTGACTAATCAATTAAAATTGAAATAAAAAAATAGTATCCTGGCTGATTAACTAACTAAATTAACTTAATTAATTAACTTTTAATGTTTGTTTTGCTATATATACTTTGGTGATTGACTGGATAATCATAGTGTCAATACAATAAATAGATTTTCCTCAATCAAACTGCCGAAAATGAACCTGGAGTTTGGCTGTTGGAGTTTTTTGTTTTTTGGAGCCTCAGTTTTTAACAGTTTACTGTCGGACATAAGTAAACCGGAACTCTCAGCTTTTATTTAGGCAAAAGGCCAACAAACATGTTTATTATTTTGTAATTTTTATTCGTAAGCTTTTATATGTTTTAAATGTAGCTTTGCGTTTTTAATCTTTTGTATTTGTATTTTTACCTTTTTAAATTTTTAAATATCTTACAGGACCCCTATGATAACAGTATGTTCTAGTACTGATGGCTAATCCTGTTTAAAGATTCGTTTTATTATTTTATTATTATTATTATTATTCTTTTCTTTTTAAGATTGTGGTTTGCTTGCCTGTTTGACCATCAGGATGCCATCTGTTACTGTATAGTGATTTCCAATGAGTACACCAACTGATATTTGATTTAGACGGAGATCATAGTCTTCCCTGTGAATTTAGAAATTGACATTGTTTGTTGTAGCTGTTGTGGTTTAAATTTATCCTTGGTTTAAATTTTTTTAAACCAGTTTGATGTTGATTTCCCTTTGTTTCAGATTATGCTAATCAACATGAGACAATGAGAAATCAAAATCAAACTGGTTTAAAAAATTTTAAACCAAACATAAAATTAAACTACAACATAGCCCTCAAGTGTTTTGTCCAAATCCTGTACTCTGAATGTTAATCAACATGTATTAATGACAGACATACCAAATGATGCATGCTTAAGAGGGGTTAGGGCTTGTTGTGTCTAATATATGTGTTTTTAAAAAAAACTTGCCCTCATTTCTCATGAAAAGTTTCTCTTGACGAGGACACAGAAATGTGCCGGGGAACTGTGTATTGAGGTACTGGGAATAGCAAAAAATAAAAAATAAAAAAGAATCAAAATTTACAAATTTTCAGATCAGTTTAACACAATAGCCCACCTTTGCTTTCTTAAGGCTATGTTCATTTCATCCACTTCATTTTTAAGGACAGTAGGGACCGAGAGGACTGCAGATTCAAATGTAACAAATTTAATTTATTTAATAACTTCTACACATGTTATAATCCACAAATTACTAAATAGTAACTGCACATTGTCTTACTTGGGTCATTCATTGCTATCACAAGGTTTTTCCTTCTGTAGAACAGCATATAAGCACTTTCCTTTCCTGCAAACTGATACTGTAGGTCCTTCTCACGAATACTGGATATCCTTGAATCATTCAAATCAAACCAACAATGTCCTGGATTGGGCAAAGTTTCTCTTCAAAAAGAATACATTAATAAACAATATTATAAAATATAGTTAGCCAAGCCAAAAATCTTGTAGTTATATCAGAACGAGACAGTCATATGGCATACCCTTCCAATACAGATTGAGTGCTTCTTCCATGGAAACCATTTCCAGGTGAGCTCGGTTGTTCCTGTATTTGGTCTGCAATTGCTCTTGAATTATTGGAAGTTTCACTGTCACTGTTTAATGACACCCATCCAGAGAAATCACTGAATCTGAATACATCTGAGTGTTTCTTGAAAAACTGAAAAGAAGGTTTTGATAATTATTTTGCAGACCTCAGTGAACTCAGAGAGTATCGCTCTACAGAACTAGTCAAGGGTAAATTTGCCATTGGAGTCACGCAACACTTCTTGTTGAGCCAAATTTGTTTCTCTCAATTGCTTGCTTGACTTACCATGATGTACTTTTATTTGGCATGTACTAAAACCAGGAACACCGAGCACCGGAACACCAGAATTTTATTTTTTATATATATATTTTTTAGAAATTTATTGCCATTTGACGGTATTTCTGGTGTTCCAGTGTTCCGTGTTTTGGGGTGTTCCGGTGTTCTTTGTTTTAGAAAATGCCCTTTTTATTTCAAGCTCAATAAACAAAAAGAAAATTTGGTGTAACAACACTAGGTGCACTAGGTGCACTAGGTGCACTTATGACATTGACCCACGAATTATAAACCCTGAAGGCTTTCTATGCTTTAACTTTTCTGAATAACTAACAACTTGAAAAGCAAAAAAAAATACTTTCACTGACTGTCGCCAATAGCTCAGGGAACCACTTGGTGTGCTTTATTACCTCAAGCAAACATATATTCCTGCGAGACATATCTAAGCATTCTGTAAGTAAATACTTGCTGCTTCACCTTAATTCAGAAAAGCCTGTCATTTGAAATTTGTTTATCATGTTATGCTTCAATGTGGTAGTGCAGTACCTTTGTCAATGGTCCATACTGACTTTTGAATCGTTTATTCCAAGAGATTCCTGTTTCCTTTGACATGCACTAAACAAGACAGTAACATTGAAACCTGTCAAAAGTGGGATGGCCTATGGCTAATGAAGGAAATTCTTAAAACATTGCAAATTTGCTAAGTTAGTACAGTAGAGGTTTTCATCATCTGTTACCTGACATAACTGATTGATAGAAGCTGTACCACCAAGCTTCTTTAGTAAAGTAGTAATCAAATCCACAGGATGGTCGCAGTTTATCACATCCATCTGCCCATCATCATCTTCTCTAACAACTCTCACTTGCTCCTTCTCCTTGGAGACAAAACTCCAGACATTACAAAACTTGATTTTCATCCTTTGCAGGTCTGGAAAACTACAGCTGAAACTAACCTAGAGCTGCTAACAATTGGCTTGCACAACCGCATAGGTAGACTCCTCCGTTAGTCATGGTCCCCAATAAATACATTTTTAACCTCCCATAAAGGAACACCTCTCCTAACTCTCCCAAAGGTGACTCACCTGAGGTTTGACAGTATTATTATTATTTTTTTAAAATTGTTATAATTTCATAATAAGTATTTTTAATAAGATATTTCAATGATCAATTTTGTACTATTTATTGAGGGCCACTGGTTTTTCAGTATATTTACTGTTTTGTGTAACCGTCATTAAATAAAGTTGATTATAATTATTATTACAATTGGTTACATTTGAGCTCTTTCTACATAATTTTCCACAGTTGTACAGCTAGTATAGATTTTTATGCCTGCCAACTTTTTCCAAGTCAAAGGCGCAATATTTTTTATCAGTTTTTGAAGACAACCTGACCTCATCGAAAGTTGACTGAACACTTCCGTGGTGGGAGTTTCCGGACATTTCCAAAGACACTCCCAGTCCCAGTCCAATGTGTGAGAGTTTGCAGGCGTACATTTTCAAAAAATTTCCATTCTCTCTGTGACATTACATTCTACTTACAGGCTCACACCACGTCCCCAGGCCCTCCACATCACGAATGTATGCATGGTAATGTCCACCATAACAACTACCCCTGAAGAAAAAATTAAATATTATAATTATTCTAAAGATTATAAAAAAAATTATTAATTGGTCAATAACACAATTTAGTACATGCGCATTAACTTTATGGTTGAAAAAGAACTATATTCATTGAAACTTCATCCTGGTCAGTACAGTAGAACTTGGTAAATAACAAAAGTTAAATATATTATATACATGTGCATGACTTGATGGTTCAAAAAGAACAGTAATTAAACAATATTTACTTTCCACAAACTTTATCCAGGTCAATGCAGTGGAACATTAAACTGTTGAACTGGTAGCATACATGTAAAACATTTATTCTGATGAGCTGATTTAAATTACTGGCCCTCGCAGCTGTTTCAGTTGTGGAATAGCATCAGGAATTTTACATACCCATGAATTACGACAGAAAATAACTCATAGTCTTGGTCTTCTTGAATCAGGCAACTGGATTCACAAAATTCTTTCATGCTGAGTGTAAAAGGAAAGGAGTATCTTTTGTTGTCCTGAAAGTCAACATGTCACATAAAACAAGTAATCAGGATTTTAAAAGATTTGTAAAAGATTTTACCCTATAAAACATTCATGAAGACAAGTTTACAGGAATGAAAGGAGGAGGAAAAGGGAAAGAACAGATGAAATTTATGGAATGTGTAATTGTAGAAGAAATGAAAGAACTACATTGTATGTGTGCATGTATGGACTTTCTGGCAGATGGGTGCAATAATGAATGAGACAAATTAAAACAATTAAAGGAATGAAGATTTCAAATTACCTTGAATCGTTCACCTCTTTGAAAGTCATAGTCAAACCTCAGCAATGAAAATGTCAGGATTGGAGGAAGACTCCTTATCTTGGAACTCTGGCAAATTGTATGTAGAAAATATCAACATGTACGGTACTTTATTTCACAGATACAGTGAAATTATCTGAATATAATATACTAAAACTGTCATGACAAATATTTAAAATATTTATGGCTCTTTTTACAATGCTTCCTGTCAAGAAAAGACTATTGCATTTAGATGGCATTAACAAGCAAGATCATGTACAGAGTAAAGGCAGCAGAGGACAACCGGCCAGAAAAAGAAACAAGACAGCCTTGCAGTGAATATGATTATTGATATAAAGAGGAAATATGACAATGACGACAATGGCAGAAACAGCAGAGATGGCAGTGACAATGATGACAATAGCAACAATGATTATAGCAACAAAGATGACATGCAACATGAATATCGGCAGGGTTAACAGAGGCACTGGTAACAGTTGCGGTGTTCAAGCAGGGGCTGCTACTACATTGTTAATTTATTTGGAGGTATGTCGATGTATGATGTATAAGACATCAAATAAACAATGTATGTATTTATGTATGTGATAATAATAATGATGATGAGTCTATAATTTAGAATTTATCTGGATGTTGGTATGTACAGTTATTACTCAAACCTTTGTTGCATTAACATGTTTGTTGCATGATTCACACTTGTACTGATTGGCTCCCTCCAAAATCTCCATGGCAACATAACCCATAAAAAGGCTCTGTTCCAAGCCACTGCATCCAGAGAGGATCAGGGGAAGGTCAAGGTAATCTTCCTTGAAAAAGGAATAAATAACATTTTAAACATTTTAATGAGCGTCTGTGAATAAAGTGGAAACAGCCATTGGCATGTACAGTGAAATTCAAAGCACACTTTGAATTTTTCAGTATTACCTCTCTTTCACTGACTTTACTGCATTCTTGGCAAACTACCTTCAAAACAATAAGAGAAACTACAAAAATCTATATCTGAGTCCAGATGGGCGAAAGCAAAACAAAGAGAAGCCAAAAACAGCCAGATCATAATTAAGGTACATTGTAAATCTATGATAAGAATAATTCATTAGACTGCATTACGCTGTTAAGCACCAGACTTTTTCAGTTTCTCACCTTAGTCACTGATGTCCCATGGTAGAGATTCTTGATCAAAGCTTCCCCTGGTGTGCCAACAAGAGAAGATTCTAAAGCACTAAATAAAATTCGGTTTAATTCTTGAACGTCATGTTGTTGAAAGCCCTGGAAATAAATTAACCAATGGATAATCAGTCTCTGAGCTTCATGTCTAGAGCAGTATTAGGTTGAGGGTTTGTGCACACTGTCCTTTACGAGGAAGTGAAGGGATACATGAGCTGGGTCGGGATGGAATGTGGCTAGATAAAGTGGGGAGATGCTTGACCAAAAAAAAAATAAATTCAGATGGAGTAACATGTAATTCTAATTTAATTAGTCACAGGTATTGTCACCCATTGGAAAGGACTCAAAGCATAACTTACATTACTTCAATTTATGCATAATGTGTTTTCATCATTAATTATCATAAGAATACATGCATGTTATTTCACCTCATTTCCTGTCCAACCAAAACTATCTGTCAACTGGGAAGTGTTGATGCTGCCTTTGTCCAACAGTAGAAGTTTAGCAAACAGGTTCTGAAGTTGAAGTGGTATCACTCTAATCTGAAAGACAGGGGCATTTTTATGCTGTGTCCACCAAGTCTTTGGCTGGGTTCTTCAGTAATAATTCTTTGTTCTTTAAGGTGATTCCTCAGAAATAAAAGTTGGCAAACGATTTTTCCCTGAATTTTCACTTCTAAACATTCTTTCAAAAAATAAAATAAAAAAGATAGGCCGTCATGTTCACAAAAAAGATATGGGCCAATCTCACCCCATTTACGTCTGTAATTTTTTTGTGCTACACTGTAATCATGCGCATTACTTTATCGTTTGAGTTTAACGGTAATTGAAAGGAAAGATTATTAAGGGAATACTTGGCAAAATCTTGATATATAGCTAACAACAAGTCTTGATTATATAGAACAATTTAACATGGAATTTATGGAAAAATCAGACAAATTTAAATGAAATCATCCATTGAACCCTCTAAATTAAAACAGCTAACATCAAAAGCTTCTAAAAATATTAAATAAATACAGTAAGCCTCTGCTGCTCAACAAAGCTAAAACATTTTTTTCATTTAAATAAATAAATAAATTTTTGATTCACTTTGAATATGGCTGTTTTCGTTCTCTCTTTTTTTTTTCATGCTTCTGCAAAGCATCACGCCAAAAGTGACATTTGTCTAGCTTGCTGCACCTTTCAGTTATTGCCAGTCCCGTCACGGAAATTCAGTCGCTACAACGATCAGTGCACTCAACAAGTAAGAGTGGAGAATAAGAAAGCATTGATTATTTTGTGATGAACCCTGGAAATAGATCTGTTTTTATTCTTGAGTTAAAAAGCAAGTTTTCAGTTCCTTTGAGATGTCCAAAAGAAAATTGTCAAGACTGCCATGCTTGGCTCTGATGAACATTCACTACGAAAAGCCCTTTGACAATGATGCTGTGGTTCAGCTTTTTGCGGAAAAATTTCCCTGAAGAATGCTTCTTGTCGATCCCGTCTTTGACGAAACACAAAATTGAAGATAAAATGCAGTATATTTTTATCATACTTTTATTAATTGATGCAAATTTGCATGTTTCAACGTAGCTTTCTTATATTTTTCTGAAAAAAGAATGGCATTTTAACTTTAAAAATGAGATATTAAAACACCCTGGCTTTGCCTCAGAATGGCAGAAATCACATTTCCGAGGACTTCAAAATTTAAATAATAACAATTTATCTTACTTGTGAGCAAATCCAAATAAAAAAGCCACCATATTGTTTGTGTGCGCATGCTAATCAGACGTAAAATTCTCGCAGTAAGGTTGTGCAATGCAGTACTGAGGAATCACTTTAATATCTCTCAAACAATAGAAACATCTGAAATATGAATGATAAAGAATAGATCGAAGATGTTCACCTTTGAATTTGTTTTACTGCTTGGCTCATAACTAAGATCTTCTGGTCTTAGCTGGAAAAGGCCATCTGAGAAAGAAATAAACCTTTTTCAAGATAATTATTTAAAGTCTACAAAAACTAATACACAGATTCAGCCTCTCACAACCAGCACCTCTGACACTATGTTCAAGTACAGTATCTGCCTATCAATATTGGGTTAACATTTATGTAGGGCCAGGGATAAGAAAACTTCCAACATAATGAATCTAACCAAATCGAACAATCAATTAATCGAACTCAATCAAACTCAATTGAACAACAGTCACATGAACTCTCCCCCCACCCCCCCCCCCCAAAAAAAAAAATGAGTAATCGAATGCAATCAAACTCCAATTGGGTTTGATTGAGTTTGATTAGTTCGATTAGGTTTGGATTAGATTCACGGCTGGATGCATTCGACTGGAAATGCCAAATGAATGGATAGATGTGAGCATCAAAAATCAAAAGTGCATTCAATTGAGTTTTCCCCAATGTTTCCCGGTTTTGCCATACTGGAAACATTGTTTCTAGCATCAATTTTTATTTCCTAGCTTGCTCAAGTCATGCTGGGGAATATTGGCCCTTGGTCATTTTTGTAAGGACTTCGCTGCATTCAGTCTTCCCCAGTACGTGCGGCACTCGCACTCAGTTAGTAAGAGGTTAACAAACTAGACATTGAATAAACAGGATAACAATACGTATGTGCAAGGAACGAGGAACAGGATGATGGGTTATTATGGTCAGGAGGGGGCTACATTTTTAAAATAAGAAAATTATTGCAAAGGGGGGTATAATTTTATTACAGAATTATTTTTGGGTACAGTTTTGAAACACCACACTTTTCAAAACCACCACCCCCACCAGGGACTTAATAAATGATCGGTCCCTCACACAGTGTTTCCGGAAAAATGACTGTTTCCTCATTAAGCCAGGTCAGTGAGCGGCACATTTTTTTTCCTTCCAGTTTTGCAACCCGGGAAACAATTATAGAAACATGTTTCTGCAAACATGTTTCCTCATTTTCCCAGGCCCTAACTATTAGACAGAACCAAGTATCCCAGTTCCACTGGATGATTCCTGATTGTCATTTTTTTAGCTGACAAAATAAAGCTAACACTAAGCTTATATCACACATTGAATCAAAACATATTCCGGTACCTCTAAATTCCGGGGTAAAGAACAAAGTCTGAAGAAGAGAATTTAAATAGCAAGTGGCTCCTTGATTTTTCAGGCCACAGATTCTTGTTTGACTTCTTGGTTCTGGTGGAGAGTTAAGCTTTGGTTGCTTCGAAACTCCAGTTTCAGCTGCTTTCTCATGTTCAGATTCATCTTCTTCGGTTGCAAAAAGGCACCCGAACATAATTCAAAAACCCCCTATTCCTTTGTGAAACATATATGCTAAATAACGTATGTCAGATCAGCTGATTTCAATACCGATTGCACCATCTTCCGAGGGTTCAGCGAATCACGATTTTTGTCTCCGCAAACCCGCCATCTTGGTTTCTGTTTATGAGCCCGCGATAGAACCCAAAGAAACAACTTCGCAACTTGGCAGGGTAGGGATAGCCAGGAAGTGGTTAGAATTTAGTAACTACTTTTTAAGATGTTACTTAACAGCAAACAATGGATCTCTTTGAGAAAGAAATATTACCTATTGCACCATTATTTATGTCTAATTACAGATTATTTGAACAGGCCTGTCTTCTGAATTGTCATGTCCCGACTCCTCCCCACATGGTGTATGAAGTGTCATTTCAATATGGCGGACTACACGTGGGTTTTTGTTGTTCTTATCGGCCCAGCAAACAACATCGTGCACTTCGTTCGTTACGATGCAAGATAATGTGTGATAATGTGAGGCATTTCATTTTTGCGACGATTTGGTCAGTAGGTCCTCCCCTAGCAGGTCCATGCCAGCATTGTTCATTTGTCCATGCCTTGTAGAACAATCACACTCGCCTGAAAGCATGCCAAGATCTGACATAAGTCCTGAGAGTCAACTTGGATTTGAGCTAAAAAACAACGAAACGAAGCCCCGAGAATCAAAATTCGGCCAAGTTATCCTGGCAATAACAGGTGCTACAGCTGTTGGACTTGTTCTTGTCACGACACCATTTGTGACGCCAGCTCTGAGAAAAATTTGTCTTCCTTATGTGCCAGCTACAGAGAGGCAAATTTATAATATTATACGTATGGCACAAGCCTACAAAGGGCAAGGTTCTACGCTGGTAGACTTAGGCAGTGGGGATGGTAGAGTGGTGCGTATCTGATTTATGTAACAGTCAAATCAAAGCTTCAACTCCCCCCACCCCCTCCAACGTCTTCTTACCCTGGGCATTTGAAGTGGGGGAGCGGGGGGAATAGACCAATTTCAATATTTTAATATTTAGCCTAAAACAATAGACATCACCGCAAGGCTCTGGGGAATAAATCCCACAAACTCTATAGTTAATACCCCGGAGCCTCGCAGTGATGTCTATTGTTTTAGGCTGAATATTAAAATATTGAAATTCGTCTATTTGGTAATCTTAGTCTTCCCAGGGGTGGGGAATTTCAATGCTAGCCTTAATTTCATGTTGTGTGTCCTAAATCATGGCAGAGGCTTGACTTGTGGATTTTGGGCTCTTACTCTGTGTACCGTATGCAAATGTAAGACCTTTGTTCTTGATTCTTTGTAGTTTGTTTCTCATATTTTATCTCTTTTGTTTTACATCATGTATCCAGTACACAGAGGAGCCAGATTTTGAAATAATTTATAGGGTAGCAGTTTAGGTGGTAAGCTAAGGATGCCACAATTTATTTTGCTTTATATTGTTGCCTGCTTTTAGTGATGCAGATGTAGGTTACCTGTTTTCCTGTTTGTGATTGACAGGTAATTGCTGCAGCCAGGCAAGGCTACCAAGCGCATGGTTATGAACTAAATCAGTGGCTGGTTTGGTATTCAAGGCTGCAGGCCAGGTTACAAGGACTTCATCAAAATGCCACATTTTCAAGGGCTGACTTGTGGAAGGTAAAGACATTAAATTTAACTGACTGTATTAATCATACGTTTACTTACATGTTGGTTTTGAGACTTTGATGAAAGGCAATTAAATGACAATAATATTACAATAATTTATGGAAAATATCTGCTTGTTGCTATGAAAGCATCTCTGATGAAGAAGTCATTATCTCATACAAATATTCATCAAAATGCTCCATTTCTTTGCAGGTTAAGCTGTCAACCTATGACACTATTGTAATATTTGGTGTCTCAGAAATGGTAATTTTCTACTTGTTTTGTACATTTGTAAAAAAGCATAGCTGATCACTCCAGCAGGCATTTGTTTTCTTTTCTTTCCCATTGTACTGTAGCCTGCAAACAGACCCCAAGTGGAGTAAGTCAATTGCAGGATAACGCAAAGGGAAGTCTCCACTTTGAGGATGCACTAATCTTGAACTGCTTTACTTTTTTCCTACTTAATAATTTATGCTTTGCGATTTTTCCCTGACCACTAAATTCAGTGATACATGACCCTTTGAATCAAAATTCCTACAACATTTGGCGATAGACCTCTGCCAATCAAACCTTATTAATGGCCTTATATGGAAGACATTTGTTAAATCAAACCCATTGAAGGCATTTATGTAACCAAACCTATCCATATAAGGTCAAAATAACTTTTAATTGACTGAATTTGATGGTAATACCCCAATAGGGAGCCTTTTTGCAGGTTAACATGATTGAGCTGAACATTGCATTTAATTAATTTGCATTGGTCTTGATCAAATATTATAATTCTTGATCTTATAATTCTGTTTGGATCCCTAGATGCCAAAGCTGCAAGACAAATTTCAAGAAGAAATAAAGAGTGATGCTCAGGTACTGGCATGTCGTTTCCCATTACCAAACTGGAAACCAACAGAAGTGATTGAAGAAGGAATTGACAGTGTGTGGCTATATCAGAAACAACAACTATGAAAGAGGATTTCTAAATTAATTTTGTGGTCACATGGCATGTCTTCTATCTATAATTATTATACTGCACCAAAAAATTTCAGTAATTAAATACTTTCATTAACTTGTGCAGTGGAGTTCCACGATTGATACCCACCTCAAGCCTCATAAGTTTAAATGGATGTATGGGTAGGATTTTAAACCAAAAAATATGTCCATGTGTAGGGTATGATTATTTCTGGAATGTTCAATACATTGTGTTGTCAGAGAAGTGATACCAGAAAAAGTGCTAGAATTTGTCAGCTATTTCCAGTAACCAGCTTGTCTTTTACTACCAGAGTAAATTATTTTTCAGTGTTATTTTAGAGCCATCACATTTATCACTCCAGAATAAAATTCATGTGCCTGACAGGGCTTTGCCTCAGTTTATTAAACATATACATGTTAGAGAGCAAAGACATACAATGTTTGCCTATGTACATTTACATCATCACGATGATAGATATTCATTGTTTTGCAGTGTACATGGAAGTTACATTGTCGCTCTGGCTTTCTTGCAAGTTATTCGTACAACATGAACTAAAAAAAAAACAATCAAAGCACTGCTTGAAAATTACTGATGCATAATTTGCTTCAAAACTTGTTTTAATGTTTTTCAACTGTGCCTCCAACAACAGAATCTTTTAATGCTATCAGATAACAAGCCACAAAGGTGTTGTCAGTTAAGTGCCTATCTGAGTTTTGTTAACAATCTTCAGTTGCCACAGAACATCAACAGAGCTTCAAGCATCAGGCTCATATCTAGAATAAACACAGCAAGCTCTTTAAGTGTCCAATAAAAGAACCTGCTGGTTCAATAAACTGAAAACATTTTTTAAATAAGTTATAATTATCACCAAATGCACATGCGATTTCACATTAATTCTTTAGTTTAACATGATAAAAAAATTTTTTTTGCAAGAATGAACTGATGTTTTGTTTTCATTTACAAGCAAACCCTTTAAATGCAGGTGCATTCAGTAAAACGAGTTAACAACTTTGTGTACCTCGCTTACTAAGGTTGTGGGTGCACCCTGGCAAATGCAAGGGTTGCAGCAACACACCCTGTAAATAGGAACATGATAACGTGTGGCAGCAACACACCCCACAAGTCATGGATAAACCAACAAGTGCGGCGCTTGCCACACCTGGATATAAGGGATGAGCTTGGAACGTTTGTTGTGCATGCCACACCCAGATAGATATAAGCCTGAGGTGGGGTAAAGGTTCCACCTGGGTATGAAACCAAATGTTTTTGACTGGAATAAGTCATTGTAAGGGCTAATGATGGCTTAGTCAAGTAAAAGCATTCAGGGTTTATCTCTTGTGAATACTTATCATGTTTTATCAAAATGAAACCTTTCTTAGTGCTGTTCATGTTCCCAAAGTTGGTATTAATACTTGTTCATGTAATCTTCCCAGAATTACCTTTGGTCCATTGCCATACTGAATTTCTGAAGGGACAACTGTATCAAACCTTCCATTCATCACATACATTAATTAGTTTTTGTAAAATTCATTAATAATTCATAAGGAGTAGATCCAATGCAAAGGTACTATTTAGGTCACATGAATGCTCTGTAAACCCCAATACAAATCAAGAGTAGAATTAACTTTTGATAAAAACTCCTGCTCATCTAATTAGTATTTATTAACTTTTGATACAGATCTTTACTGATTAAAATGCAAAGCACAATGGAATCGAATAACAATACTTTGCATTCAATTTATTGTTTTCATTTCACAAGTACGATAAAATATTCGCGGGAGATCTGTATGGGCTTTACAATTGCTCGCCTATCGGCTCGCAATTGTAAATGCCCATACAGATCTCCCGCTCATATTTTATCTACTACTTAACACTCACTTGCGTAATCGACCTCGCAATTCTTTGATCTGATCATTCTTTGATGTTAACATTTGCTTCATGTTCCTGTATTGAGTTGTTTCATTAAATTTCCTGGCAAGATCCTGGAAAAGAAAAACAGGAATATTTAGAATGACTTAAGTAATATTTATTTGTAAAAGTGCTAATTTACATACAATGGAAATAATTAATTGACATTGACTGACCTTTTCGGCTTCTTCTAGATCATGTTGAAGCTTCAAAATATCATGCTACAAAATACAAAAGATACTCATCTAGATAAGTTCAACAAGGTAAATTTAAAGGGGCATTTTCACGGTATTACTCATGTGCAAGCTATAGCATCAACCCACTGGATTTCATTGTTAAAGAAACAATCCTAAGCATGCAAATGACTGTGGGAAAATTGCCTTTGAAAGCTTCGCAGCCATTTGCGAATCATCATCATCATCATCATCTTTATTTAAACAAGGTAAAATACATCAGGTAATAATAATTTAATATAAAAGCTAGAACTTTGCAATAGAGGTGCGAAAACGTGGCAATAGAGGTGTTATTTCATATTTGAATTTCTTTTGTTTGTTCCGACTCTAATGCTTTAAGTACCTTGTTCACTTAATCAGTATCGCTAAAATCCCAGAAAACTCGAGTTCAAAAAAGTTTATGCACTTATAAATGTAGGTAGCCTGTACCATGAGTACATCCTGAAAGAAAGATGCAAACATTTTTGGAAATGTCAACAGATTTTCACAGAAAATGTGAAACTTTGTGTTGAACATTGAATTTATTTGTTGGCCCGTCGGATTTATTCTGGACACAGGCTCGAGTTCACAACTCGATCAACCAATTGGTTCATAAAAAATAGAGTTGAGTAAGCTTGCACATGCACCAGACCAGGAAACTGCCCTTTGAGATGCAACTTGGGAATATTTTGAACCGTACTTTGCAGTTGGTTAATTCCTCATGTAGTGATGCAGCTTGGCTCGACCCTTTTTCTCTTGTCTGTGGAAAAACAAAAATTAAAAAAGCTTTAATTAGAAATGTGCAAGAGCTGTAACTAAATGTAATTTCAAATGTATCGCCCGGTGACACTAGAACTGAAATACTGTTAGTAAAATTTTTATGAAATTTACCGCTTTCAAATCTAATTTGGCAGCAGCCATCTGTTCCTCAAGATCAGCAACTTCTCTGCCATAGGACTGTATATTAAAAAGAAAAAAAAAACTAAGGTTAACATCGATAGCTGATCCACACAAACTCTGTACCTGTGCCCACACCTGCCAAAAAAGTAACATACATGTATTTGGGATATTTCCCAACAAAATACTGATGGTAAAACCTCTGTGACGGACAAGTTACAGATGTTAGTCTTGTTATCATTGCCCCATCAACTTCCTAGTTATTACTTCAAAGTTATTAATATGCAAATGTGATCTAAAATGAATGTTTCAGTAAAAATTTTCATTTCTGAGCTTATCTAAAGTTCTAGAATTTTGTTGTATCAGGAAATATATTTTTTTTCTTGTAGGCACTGATTTTTCTAAATGCCCTAGTATTTTCACAGTATAGCTGATAAAAGGACAACGTGCGACAAATGTTAGTCGGAAGTTAGTAGAAGCTGCATTGCTATCACGCCACAATAAGGATCCAAGTTAATGCTATCTCTGCTATTATAATTTGGTTTTATCAACTGGGTTGATAATGATAATGTGTTGATAATGTGAATTGGCCACCGTAAAGAGATTCAAGAGCTGACGTTTCGAGCGTTAGCCCTTTATTTCGGAGTGAATCGCTCCGACGAAGGGCTAATGCTCGAAAGTGCTACCGGTCGATTCTGAACGTTGATCTATCATTTATAAATCAGTTGTTTTAATCTACCAAGTGGAGAACTTTCAAATCACTTTCTTACACTGTACTACTCTGTACAGCTAGTTGTTTAACCCATTGTCTCCCATGCCAGCCAAAACCAGCCATTACAAACATTGCCTTTTGTCCTGCTTCTGACATCATCATCTTTTACCAAAAAGGTATCACTTAAACTCAATGATACTCCGATCAGAGTTACAGAGTTAATTGAGCATGAAATATACACGGAAATGCTTAGAAATTTGAGTGGAAAACTCTGAGAAAAAATTGCCTCAACTACCTTTGGATACTCCATGGCAAGAATTTTGTTTCAATCACGCTTTCTCTGGAATTTTCGGACTGAAGGCAATCCCAGCAGAGGGCAAACAAAGGAAAAGCAAAAAAAAAAAAAAAGATGGGAAAAACGAAAATCCTCAAGACGTAGTTCATCTCCAAATTTTGCCTTTCGCGTATGCTGCGCAGAAATGACCCTCGCTGAAAGACATTCACGTTTCATGTTCCAAAAGAAGTTTTGAGCATATAGGGGGAGATTTAACTCACAGCTGAAAAAGTGTCACAAATGTCCAAAAAAGCACTTTTTCCAAAAATTATCTCCGGCAGTCAATGGCTTAAGATTTGAGTAAGCTGCAACCTCTAGAATCTTTACAATTACGACAGAATCATACCCCCCTCAGGGAGTACACTCCTAGTACAGAAACTTGAGTTAAAGTCACCAGGTTTGTGAGTACCAAACATGATGTTCAATTAACCTGGTTCTATTAGATGTGAAAGTTGTATGATGAGGTATACCTTGGCATTCCCTTTGGCTTTCAAAGCAGCTTGAGTACTTTCAAGGTCAGCCTGAAGCTTACTTCTTTCTCCAATAACACTTGTTGCCTGAAAAGAAATGCAAAATTTGAAAACGTAAATTGGTTTTTGACTGATAATATTCAAATATCATTATTGATCATCTAAATAAAGCAGCACACTGGACACTGGAAAATATTGAATTTATCAAATGAGTAATTGAGTAATTTACGATATAATTTACAATAGATAGCTTTTTTACATACCTTACCCTCCAATATTTGGATGCGATCTTTAAGCTTCGAATTCTCTTCATTTAAACGGTTTATTTCCTGAAAACATAAAATAATGCAAAATTCAATTCATTTAATTTTATTATATAGCCCTCAAGTAAACCTTGCTAGATCTGAATAGAAAATTATCAGATTTGTCAAATCAAAGGATCAACAAAACAACAAATCAACAAAAAATTTACCTTATAACTAATGAAAAAATAAATAAATAAATAAATAAAGCAGTGATATATAGTACTGTTAAGTTTTATCAGATACATGTAAAATGAAGCTTTAACCCAAACCATAAAAATTCTGATTTTCTGTATAGATTGAAAAACAGAGTGGTGAATACTTTTCCAAATATAAATTGAATACTTTTCTATCCACATTAAGAAAAAGTCTGCATACAAGCCTAGTGGCCCATCAGACCAGAGCTTGTCCTGGTTTCTATTCCTGTAGTACACAATTATTGGATTATAATGATCATACCACCACATAAGAGAACATGGAATAGGAACGTATTGAAACAGTGACTGTGAATGCCACAAGGGTTTTATAACTTTACAATGCCAAGAGAATCTACTGACAAAGTAGTCTAATATTTCAAGAATTAAATTCTTGATTGATAAAGTTAATAGACAAGTATTATTGAACATGAAACTGACTGACTATAACTAAAATCGACAACCAGAATTTAAACTTGAGAGTTATATATGTGTAGAAAATATTTTTGTAAAATTTCTTTTTAAATAACGACATGAAAAAATTAATGTTCTGCTATCACCTTTTGCTGATCTCTAATCAGTTCTGTTAAAAGTTCTTTCTCTGACAATTGCAGAAGAATCATCTTACTTTGTAATGGAAAATTTTGTAATCAGTCCTCACAATCATCCAGGGAATAATATGCTAAAGAAATTCCCAGTGGTTCGGTATAATTTATACCCAGTGTGCAAATACAAAAAAATGTTTCCATGGAGTTTGTGATTAATTTGACCATCAAAGGAATGTAACCAACAGTAGCCAATCAATTGAAAGATCTCACAGAAACCTATCTTGTGGTTTTTGTTTGAGGTCACAACAAGAGCACAATTAAAGCTGCTTTAAATACTTCCTTGCAGAGAATTAAAACTGAATTTATGCAATCTTTCATAATTGTTGTTGAAAATATATCAATTCTGGCTTGAGCAAGAACTTAGAGCTACAGGTTACATTAATCTAAATTCAGTTCTTGGAAATTATTTGATTTAATGGCATGCAGAAATATTTCGCCAAATATGCATATGAAGTATTTACAGCATTAACAAAAGGAGAAAATAGTAACTAAATGGTAAATAATTAACAGTAAACATCTTTAAAGGACTAATTTAATTAATTATTAATAATCAACTAAGCTTATCATGTAGTAGTACACTCCTTACTGCGTCAGACAGAAACCTGAGTTTCCTTATTTCATAAGTATTCAGCCATCACTTGTAACACATAGGATATTACAATGGATTTATGCTGCAGCTGTGAGTCCATAATACCCAATTGTAAACTGATGTAGTGCAAGAAAAATAATGTTGTTTCAAGATGAAACTTTTAATGAGCTGAACATTGTGATCGAGGCCTCAGTTAAAATCCTCAATTAAATAAACTTCACGGCTGCAAATAACAGTCAGACATAGGACCATGTCCGATTAAATACCAGCTGTAGTCCAACAGAATGTCAGGACAATTTTTTATGACTTCCAAATGAATGCAAACACAAATGTTTCGCCTTGACACCGCTCTATCAAGGAGTTCTGTAATATGGCATTCAACTTTACTTGTGTTTGTCCGATCAAAACGGTGACTATAAAGGCTGCGTTCCTTTGGGGTGATCCGGATCATGGTGCATCAAAGGCGCCAGCGAATCCACTCTGAGCAAGGATTCGCCGGCACCTTTGATGCACCTTGATCCAGATCACTGATCCTTATCCGGATCACCCCAAAGGAACGCACCCTACATGTAAGTTGGATATATGACCTCTCATGAGAAAAAAATATATGTAAATTTGTATTCATTCCACAATCAAATCAGGTCAAGGTACAATCTTATGACAATTCACCATGTTTCTCAAAAGAAAATTAATGACAAGAAGATTAGTGACAGAGAAAGGAGAGGCATTAGGTGATCGCCGCTGTCCTTTGTTAACAGAAGCTGGAGCCCAGGGGTGGGGGGTACTCGAAGTATGCATGATGGGGGGTCCGACAGAGCTTCATATTGCAAACCCAAAAAAATACACAAGCCTGAAATTTTAGACCCCAAAAATACCTGGCATCAAAATTTCCAACCCAAAAAAATACAAAAAAAATTCGAATGAATATTTTTCTGATCAACTGATTGCAACAAAAACCCGAAACGAAAAATTTACTCGTATTTTTTTAAGACCTAAGAAAATATGACAGATCTCTTGACCCGAATAAATACTGAGCGTGTCAATTTTCAACCCATAAAATATGTCGGACTCCCCCCCCCCCCCCGCGTCATGTATACTTTGAGTACCCCCCGGACCTGGAGATCATTTTAAGGCTTACCAGTTGAAGTAATGCTGCACCTCCACCTTCATTTAAAGGTTGTAGCTTGGGGGCCTGGGACAATTTAGAAAACTTAGACTGCAAAAAGACAAATTATATCACATAAGAAAGAGAAAGAGAGAAACAAATTTGTATACATTAATACCACTTACAGAAGTCTCTATGTCAGCTTTAACATTTATTAAAAAAGCAATAAATTTTGAGAATGCAGCATTATAGGTCTTTAAGTAAGCTCACATAATTGCCTGCTGACTTATCACACTTTTCCCTTCTCTGTCCTCCTTTTGGTGTGATGCATTTTCCACTGACTTCTTCAGTGTGACAGTGCCTCTGGCAATCGCTGCTCAAATGATTACCATGGATACTTCCTCCCATTGTCTGATTGATACCGGGTTTAACCTTTAAGGTTACCATATACCTTCAGGGGTGTCTCACATCCAAACAGTGTAACATATCTGGGTTAAACTTTAGACACCTTAACCCCTATATCAAATAAAAGCGAAAAGAGTTGGCTACCTAAAAAATAATGAATTGTTGAATTTTACATGACCTCTAAATGTGCATGTCTGATTCGACTTTTGACCGCTATAACTCAAACCAAATTTTGTATTTCGCTAATTTGATTTGTCTTCTGGTTTCCGAACAGAAAGTGCTAAAAACGGTGTCTGCGTTTTGTCATATTCGACACCGTTTTTGTTATGCCATATGGAAAGTCTTGAGGAAAACAGCAAATGCTACAACAACAGCCTCAGTCAATCCAAAAGACTTGCTTCTACCGAAATGCAGTCACTGGAGTTGAATATGTGAATATGATCATTATTATAACAAATTCCATTGCAACCTATAGCTAGCAGTTCAATACCAGAGAGAGTTCTTCTGTTTTTAAGTTTGATGGAGAACAGGACCACGGTGAATGCCACACAAGCAAAGACTTGTTGTGAATAAATCACAAATCAACACAGACGAAAAACAGACGCCTTGAAATGCGAGGAGTCCCCACATGATATTCCCACGAAAAACGTCATGGAAATCATTGTAGTTGACATATCCTTATTGGCTTACAACACTGTGGCGAAACAAAGAATTTCATTTGAAAACACGCTTTTGTGAATAACTCACACAGGTTTTGAGAATTTTGAAATGATTTTTTTTTGGAAAATGAGGCTAGACTAGAGGTGCTTGATCAGGACCCAAAATATTTTTTGCAAAAAAAAATGACCCATCGAAGGTATACTGATACAGTAACCTTAAGGCAAGGGCTCCTAAGCTAATCTATTGTTAATGAGTTTAACTGGAATTTTCTATCTGAAAGCTGTACCTGTGATGTAGAAGAAGCAGGTGAGAACTCCCTTTCTTCAAACTTTGCAATTTCATCTATTAGCTCCCTGCATTAACAATGAAAATCATTAGTTGTAATAAAAACATTGAAATGTATGTTTAACACTTGGGAGAGAAACAGTGCTATGGGCCATAAAATAAGAAGGAGCACCAGTAGCTTTAACTCTTTTTCAGTACATTTTTACTATATTAGCAGAATTAAGCCCACTCCATTTGTTTCACAGAGTTATGTTAAGCAATTCTGTCAAGGGGTTTGGAATTCAGAAGTTTAATAGGGACCTTCAGATTGCAACTTACAAGCAGGCTTTCTAGCCAGGTGTCCTGTGGATGGCCACTTTTTAAAGAAAATTGCTTTATTTTACATTTTGCTTTATAAATTATTCAATTTAGCAGGCCCCATAGCGCAGTTTGGATGGCCAGTTTTCGAATCCTGACCAAAAGCCTGCTTAATTATAAGTATGAGATTGAGTACAAGTACAACCTTTAAAACCTAGTGCTTGTTCTCATGCTTATCACATTTCACACCAATCTCATACCAGTAGTCTGCTTTAACCTACTGAGCAGCAGGGAGAAATGAGGGCTATGGGAACGTAACTGGATTGAAAATCAAAAGTCATACTCATACTCATACTTGATCTTGTACTTGTGTTGTACTCTAATCTGAAGGTTCCTAATTATAATTATCATGACAAATGAGGTAAAAAAAACTCACCTATTTTCTAGTTCAGATATGTCAGCCTGTAACTTGAGGTGCCATTTCTCAGCTTGACTGAACACTTGCCTCAGTAGAAGGACATTAGTGTGCACAGCATTGATAAGTTCAGACTCTACTTCTCCTCTCACCACTGCACACAGGCCATCCAGCATGTCAGTTACTTCATCCAGAGTGTATGTGTCTTCTACCAGTCTGTGTAACAAAGACATGCATACCAATCCTCTCAAGCAACCAGCTCTAGTTACAACCCCCATTGTGAGATCCCATTTGAATAATGTCACTCAAACTCTGCAATTAAACTCATCACCAATAGATGAGTTTGGGGAAGGTGCCTGAAGTTCCTGTGGAAGCCGCCCCGAGCGCGAACAGTAACCATGACAACCCTGTGAGCGGCAACCACCATGCACCATCACACTGAGCAACAACTCAGTGGAAAAATCATCAAGCTACCCATACTTACCACAGGGGATGGGAGGGACGGGAGCAAAAGCAATCGCTGTCCCAGCTAGCGAAAGGTAACGCAAGCAAATAACTTGACCTCAACACAAGACCTGTAACATTACTGAGCTCCTGCAAAGCCTTGGGGCACTCCAGATTCATGCATGAGACCACTGGCCAGCATTGTCTCGAGTTTAACCTCGCCTAAATTTTACAAACTTAACTGACTTTGTAAATCAACAAACCTTATACATGACCAACCCTGTAAATGACCGCAACCACCATTGAGAATTTATGTATACAGCCTTTTCCTTTATTTTTTAGCTTTTGTAATTAACTCACCACTCCTCTACATTTATATTTACAGAACTTTTGCTGGACAACTCTTATTTATTATTTAAAGTTTATAGTTTAAGCAAAATTAACAACTAATATATCCCACCTTTCAGTTCACAGAATGTTTCAAAATACCTGCTGTCTTTTAGTTCTTCAAAAGATGCATCCACCCCTCGAAGCCTCTGTCCTCGACTGTAACGTGCAAACCTTAGGTAGTTCACTACATTTTGTTGGTGGTGTTGATTCAGTCCAATATCCTACAAAAATGGACAAACTTTACTACTATAAGACCCCTGTCCCTAGTAAGCCCCTCTCTCTACCAAGCTCCAGATCATTTAAACAACCATACAGCACACAATCAAAGAAAGAAACGCAGGAGTTCAGGTGAGCAGTTTTTACTGTAATTCAACGGTTAATTTTTCATTTTTTTCTTCTTTATTTCATTCCCCATACAAATCCTTATAAATATGCAAATCGCTCGAGTCACATAACAATGCAAAGGTCAACATAAGAGCTGCTCATATATCGAGCTTGGGCTACCTGTGGTTGTCCAGAACCTGAGAGTGACACAGATTCACAAAATGACTCTGACACGTCTTCGGAACGTCAGCCATCAAATGATCTGTTTTCTTTTATTATTTGATGCATATGTTAGAAATCTCCAGGTTTCAGGCCCCAATCTCCAGCTTTTTCTGGGCTATTTTTCAAAACCACCAGATTTGCATGTGATGGGGATTGGAAGGTCTGAAAATCCCATACTAATTTGGGGACACAAGATGAATAGAAGAAAAAGGAAAAAATATTAGAAAATATTCAAGACTATGTGAGTTTACAGCGTCACGAGCCTTAGTGTGGCATGCACCCAACAAACTTTTTTGACAAGTTAGCCAATCAAGTTGTGATATATTGTCTACTACATAACAAGCAGCCCGCGTTCCAAGGTGGATTAAATTTGACCCACTCTTCACACACTTTATTATTTTCAAATTAAATTTTACAAAAAAAGGGAATGCCCGCAACAAGCTAATCTAGGCGGGCCATACCTTGATAGACTATTACAAAATTGATCATTGTTTACTGACGTTAATATTATTCACATATATTCAATAACATAAAAATAATATGGTGAATGATTTTTAATGGAAAATTAGCCAAAGCGCTAAACAACATCATTCTAGATTCTTTACAAACCTTTCGAATTAATTTTATTGAATTTATCTCGTTTCAGCCGGTGTTATTAAGACGTAAGCTTACGTACGGTTCTTACTAGACTTAAATCGGCAACAAAAATCTAAGAAAGTTACTCACCATGATAAGAAACTTAGTTAGCCAGGGAACAATATTCTTGTTTTCTTCGAATTTGGACCTTAATTCACGGAGTTATTGTTCACAAGAGTCCAGATACGTAGAATTATTTTTCCTTCATCAAAACCGAGGACGCCGCAACTCGGCAGCCATAGCAAACGGAACAGCTGGGTAACCAGGCAGCTGCAGGCCTTATTCACAGGCTACCCAGCAATATAATTTGGTTTTATCAACTGGATATTGGCTACCGTAAAGAGATTCAAGAGCTGACGTTTCGAGCGTTAGCCCTTCGTAGCCCTAACGCTCGAAACGTCAGCTCTTGAATCTCTTTACGGTGGCCAATTGACATTATCAATCCAGTTGATAAAACCAAATTATATTGTTATACTTCCCACCGACGCAGCACCACAGTTTCTTTAGAAACTTATCCCCTGTACCCAGCAATAGTCTCCTACGCAGCCGTTATTAGTAGCCTCCGTTGCAGCCGGAGGTGTCACACAATCCTCGGTATAGTCCGTCTGCGCAACGGCTCCCAAAAGCTTGTTCCGACCCCCTGCAGGTTTGCAAGGATCTGTGTATTCATTTCTGATTGGCTAGTTTCGTATTAATCGCGTAATTGTCACGCGACAATTTGAGAAGCTTACACTTTGAAAAACGAAAGTCGTATAGGTCAAAAGCCTGTGTCTAATTTGTCCATTTATTGTAATTTATGCTGTCGTTTAATAGATAAGAGTCACGAAAGAGTATTACTCGAGAAAGGGTGGAAACAAAACATGCTTGCCGAACTGAATAGTCTGGAGTTATCGATCCGATCGATAAGCAAGTACATCTGCAAAAACTGTGTTGCAGAACTGAATAAAACGAAGAAGGCTTCTTGAGCAGATAGAAAAGTTAGAAGAAGAACTTAAATGTCTGCTGGGACTCCATTTTCATAAAAGATAAGAAACTTCAGTCTTCCATAAGCGATATCACAGCGACAACACTGGAACAACGAGCGCTTCCGGTGCGATTGGAAGACCGGCACGTCTGCTGCACGTGAAGTAAATTAAAATTGGACCAATCGAAAAGCTCGATTGATTTTTATCATTCATTTTATCATTATCATTTTTTATCATTTATCAAGAATGATTTTTATCATTCTTTTAAAGGCTATTGGCAACTGAAAGCTCATTTTAAACCAGAACGCGTTTTAATTCTTAGAAGTGAACGTATTTAGTGCGAAATTGCTCAAAACTATTCGACGTCATTGACGTTCTGATTCAGAAAACTATAACATTCCTTGCAGATTTATTGCAGTGCGTGCGTTTCTTGTACAAGTTATTCAATACCGACAAAAACGATAACAAGTGCATTGTTTTTAAGCAAGCATGTTTTTCGTTTTTGCGTGGAATGAAAAGTGCCAGATGCATGACACGCCCACAGTTTTAGCGTTCACTCGGTTGTGCTCTGAGGTAAGTTGCGGACGTTCCTGCCTTTCTCCATGTTTAAGGTAAGTCCATGTTTCTTCTCTCATTGAGTTGTTACTCATTGCAGGATAACTGCTTCATTTTTGAAGTTTCGAGTCGCCCAATTTCGGCTTTTTCCAAGGCTTAATATGCATGGCAACTTCGTGTTTCGAGGTGTCGCCATAGAATTCGTTGCAGTACAGTTGATGAAATGCTAAGGTACCAAAAGCATTTTCTTCGAGAGCAATTGCATAGGATTCTGTTCATTTATATATGTTTCTTACGCACATTTCATTTGCTTCTAGAGTTCAATGGCGGCCAATTTAGTGTATCGTTCCGGTGCGATACATACCATTGCTCAAAGATAGAGACGAAATATGAATTCATCTCTTCGGCAACCTCTGCATCATTCGGATGGACGAACGACCACCCCGGTAACTTAAAGCACTGATCAGCTGGCACCCGGATAATTGTTGTGGAGCACCAAGCAATTATGAACGACGTAATTCCTTAACATAAAAAAATTTCGTTTGACACTCGATTGAAAACCGCTCTAACATAAGAGATACGTGCAACATATAGTAAGAAAGACAAGCCGCACCTCCTCTGTGGTTGGAGCGGCAAAAACTGTTGTCCTGGTCACTCGCTTGTAATCACAGGTGTCCCAAACTCGCGATTCAAGAAAAAAAGATTTTTGTAAACGTATCAAGTGGAACGTGACTTCCTGATGTTCGCTGTATTTTGTTACATTGTCAGCCGTTGAGATTCTGAAAGCTGCTTAAGACATTGTATAAAGTTTGAAATAACGTGGAATAAAAGATCAGAAACATTCAATTTTGCCTTCTTTTCAGTGAAATAAGGAAAATTCATCAAGCTTGTTTTATTTAATTTGTGTTATCTTTTTGGCTAATTTGATCGTTTTTGGAAGAAATTTTTGTCTTTGGAAGAAGTTTTTGCCTTGAACAGAAACTGACATCAAATCTCCCAAAAGCGATGAAATCGGCCAAGGAGACGACACAAAAGAAGCAAGCCGAATTCATTTTCCTTATTTTCCTGAAAAAGAAGGCAAAGTGGAATGTTCCTGATCTATTAATTGCACGTTACTTTAAACTTTATATAATGTCTTTGACAGCCTTCAGAGTCTCTACGTCCAAATAGTATCAAGACACCGGCCGCACATCGGGAAGTCACGGTCCTCTTGATGCATTTAGGTAAATCATTTTTTTCTCGATTTGTGAGTTTAAGATGCCCTCTTAACTAAAAAAGAGCTTTGGGGGCTAAGTGCTACGCCCTGAGGGGGTGAGCTTTGGGGGCTAAGTGCTACGCCCTGAGGGGGTGAGCTTTGGGGGCTAAGTGCTACGCCCTGAGGGGGTGAGCTTTGGGGGCTAAGTGCTACGCCCTGAGGGGGTGAGCTTTGGGGGCTAAGTGCTACGCCCTGAGGGGGTGAGCTTTGGGGGCTAAGTGCTACGCCCTGAGGGGGTGAGCTTTGGGGGCTAAGTGCTACGCCCTGAGGGGGTGAGCTTTGGGGGCTAAGTGCTACGCCCTGAGGGGGTGAGCTTTGGGGGCTAAGTGCTACGCCCTGAGGGGGTGAGCTTTGGGGGCTAAGTGCTACGCCCTGAGGGGGTGAGCTTTGGGGGCTAAGTGCTACGCCCTGAGGGGGTGAGCTTTGGGGGCTAAGTGCTACGCCCTGAGGGGGTGAGCTTTGGGGGCTAAGTGCTACGCCCTGAGGGGGTGAGCTTTGGGGGCTAAGTGCTACGCCCTGAGGGGGTGAGCTTTGGGGGCTAAGTGCTACGCCCTGAGGGGGTGAGCTTTGGGGGCTAAGTGCTACGCCCTGAGGGGGTGAGCTTTGGGGGCTAAGTGCTACGCCCTGAGGGGGTGAGCTTTGGGGGCTAAGTGCTACGCCCTGAGGGGGTGAGCTTTGGGGGCTAAGTGCTACGCCCTGAGGGGGTGAGCTTTGGGGGCTAAGTGCTACGCCCTGAGGGGGTGAGCTTTGGGGGCTAAGTGCTACGCCCTGAGGGGGTGAGCTTTGGGGGCTAAGTGCTACGCCCTGAGGGGGTGAGCTTTGGGGGCTAAGTGCTACGCCCTGAGGGGGTGAGCTTTGGGGGCTAAGTGCTACGCCCTGAGGGGGTGAGCTTTGGGGGCTAAGTGCTACGCCCTGAGGGGGTGAGCTTTGGGGGCTAAGTGCTACGCCCTGAGGGGGTGAGCTTTGGGGGCTAAGTGCTACGCCCTGAGGGGGTGAGCTTTGGGGGCTAAGTGCTACGCCCTGAGGGGGTGAGCTTTGGGGGCTAAGTGCTACGCCCTGAGGGGGTGAGCTTTGGGGGCTAAGTGCTACGCCCTGAGGGGGTGAGCTTTGGGGGCTAAGTGCTACGCCCTGAGGGGGTGAGCTTTGGGGGCTAAGTGCTACGCCCTGAGGGGGTGAGCTTTGGGGGCTAAGTGCTACGCCCTGAGGGGGTGAGCTTTGGGGGCTAAGTGCTACGCCCTGAGGGGGTGAGCTTTGGGGGCTAAGTGCTACGCCCTGAGGGGGTGAGCTTTGGGGGCTAAGTGCTACGCCCTGAGGGGGTGAGCTTTGGGGGCTAAGTGCTACGCCCTGAGGGGGTGAGCTTTGGGGGCTAAGTGCTACGCCCTGAGGGGGTGAGCTTTGGGGGCTAAGTGCTACGCCCTGAGGGGGTGAGCTTTGGGGGCTAAGTGCTACGCCCTGAGGGGGTGAGCTTTGGGGGCTAAGTGCTACGCCCTGAGGGGGTGAGCTTTGGGGGCTAAGTGCTACGCCCTGAGGGGGTGAGCTTTGGGGGCTAAGTGCTACGCCCTGAGGGGGTGAGCTTTGGGGGCTAAGTGCTACGCCCTGAGGGGGTGAGCTTTGGGGGCTAAGTGCTACGCCCTGAGGGGGTGAGCTTTGGGGGCTAAGTGCTACGCCCTGAGGGGGTGAGCTTTGGGGGCTAAGTGCTACGCCCTGAGGGGGTGAGCTTTGGGGGCTAAGTGCTACGCCCTGAGGGGGTGAGCTTTGGGGGCTAAGTGCTACGCCCTGAGGGGGTGAGCTTTGGGGGCTAAGTGCTACGCCCTGAGGGGGTGAGCTTTGGGGGCTAAGTGCTACGCCCTGAGGGGGTGAGCTTTGGGGGCTAAGTGCTACGCCCTGAGGGGGTGAGCTTTGGGGGCTAAGTGCTACGCCCTGAGGGGGTGAGCTTTGGGGGCTAAGTGCTACGCCCTGAGGGGGTGAGCTTTGGGGGCTAAGTGCTACGCCCTGAGGGGGTGAGCTTTGGGGGCTAAGTGCTACGCCCTGAGGGGGTGAGCTTTGGGGGCTAAGTGCTACGCCCTGAGGGGGTGAGCTTTGGGGGCTAAGTGCTACGCCCTGAGGGGGTGAGCTTTGGGGGCTAAGTGCTACGCCCTGAGGGGGTGAGCTTTGGGGGCTAAGTGCTACGCCCTGAGGGGGTGAGCTTTGGGGGCTAAG
Organism: Blastomussa wellsi; assembly: GCA_947652115.1. NCBI lineage: Eukaryota > Metazoa > Cnidaria > Anthozoa > Scleractinia > Plerogyridae > Blastomussa > Blastomussa wellsi. The sequence continues at coordinate 26,959,682 of OX393566.1, read as the reverse complement.
TGCTACGCCCTGAGGGGGTGAGCTTTGGGGGCTAAGTGCTACGCCCTGAGGGGGTGAGCTTTGGGGGCTAAGTGCTACGCCCTGAGGGGGTGAGCTTTGGGGGCTAAGTGCTACGCCCTGAGGGGGTGAGCTTTGGGGGCTAAGTGCTACGCCCTGAGGGGGTGAGCTTTGGGGGCTAAGTGCTACGCCCTGAGGGGGTGAGCTTTGGGGGCTAAGTGCTACGCCCTGAGGGGGTGAGCTTTGGGGGCTAAGTGCTACGCCCTGAGGGGGTGAGCTTTGGGGGCTAAGTGCTACGCCCTGAGGGGGTGAGCTTTGGGGGCTAAGTGCTACGCCCTGAGGGGGTGAGCTTTGGGGGCTAAGTGCTACGCCCTGAGGGGGTGAGCTTTGGGGGCTAAGTGCTACGCCCTGAGGGGGTGAGCTTTGGGGGCTAAGTGCTACGCCCTGAGGGGGTGAGCTTTGGGGGCTAAGTGCTACGCCCTGAGGGGGTGAGCTTTGGGGGCTAAGTGCTACGCCCTGAGGGGGTGAGCTTTGGGGGCTAAGTGCTACGCCCTGAGGGGGTGAGCTTTGGGGGCTAAGTGCTACGCCCTGAGGGGGTGAGCTTTGGGGGCTAAGTGCTACGCCCTGAGGGGGTGAGCTTTGGGGGCTAAGTGCTACGCCCTGAGGGGGTGAGCTTTGGGGGCTAAGTGCTACGCCCTGAGGGGGTGAGCTTTGGGGGCTAAGTGCTACGCCCTGAGGGGGTGAGCTTTGGGGGCTAAGTGCTACGCCCTGAGGGGGTGAGCTTTGGGGGCTAAGTGCTACGCCCTGAGGGGGTGAGCTTTGGGGGCTAAGTGCTACGCCCTGAGGGGGTGAGCTTTGGGGGCTAAGTGCTACGCCCTGAGGGGGTGAGCTTTGGGGGCTAAGTG
>OX393566.1:26786280-26953780 GCA_947652115.1 Blastomussa wellsi | reverse complement strand
TTGCTGGAATTCAGTAACATCTCTCAGTGCCTTATCCAAGGACACAACACAAAGACACATAGTAGTTATTCAGGCTTAATATGGAGCAGGAGTGCAGCTGCTACAGTCGTAATCAGCAATCCTTTAAGTGACAAGTTACCTTGCATGTGGTCTCAGAAGAGGAAATAGTGCACGACACACATCAAGAGTTCCTTGGAAATTTGTACGCAAAGTTACTTCAGCTTGCTCTGAAAATGGGGCTGTTGACTTCATCTGAAAAAAATAAAGATTCATTCAACAAGAAAAAATTAATTGAATCATAATCAGGATTACAGACAGTTTGCATTTTTGAGCTTGGTTTATGAAAATATGGAAACAAAAACAAGACCAACCTTAAAAGCTATCCCTGCATTATTTACAAGAACATCTAAACCACCATACTGTTCTTGGAGAATGTTTTTGAACTTCTCAATGCTTTCTATTGAAAGAAGGTCCAGCTGGAGAAACTTGGGTGACAATCCTTCACCATTCAGTTGATTGACAGCGTGCTTTCCTCTTTGCTCATCTCTTGCTGCAAATTAAAAGTTAAAAGGTCTTTTTGCAAGCCAAGTGGCTGGCACTGTCAGCAGCTACAAGTGCTGGAAAGGTCAGCAGTTTTATCTTTCTCTCCTCTCCACTATTCACACCTGAGCTTCTACATAGGTTGGCAGATACAGGCATGTGGTAGGTACCTTATTCTCTTTTACTTTTGTGGGTCCTTAAATTCATGAATGATGAATGATTTCAAAAAATGACAGCAAACTTTGATGTCGTGAAATTTAATGGAAAAAGAAAAATCATTTAATTCTGTTTTCAAGGGTCCTAAACAGTTTTTAACACAAGGTATTAGATGCTCGGCATCCGAGTCATCATCTTCGCACAGTTCCTCCAATTAATAAATCTTTTGTATAGTTGCCAAATGAACCATCCTGTCTCAATCCTGTCTTGGCCCTTTGTAGATGTGCATAGTTACGAGAGACTTGAATCTTTCCATTATTGTCCTGTTCCTTGGTGTGTCGCCCATTTTTGTAAAAAAAGAGAAAAATAAAGACATTGAATTGTCAATTTAGTGAAATTGAATTCCCTGCAAACACAATTTTTCATGAAATTAAAAGACTCGTGAAATGGGACCCCTTCTGCAGAGGGGTAAGTTGGTATCTAGCAAGGAAGGTAAGACCATTTACCAGATTTAACTTACACATAGAACAGCACATAGAATGAAACTGCAACAAAAGAAAATCTTGCTCGCCAAAATTCTGACATTCAATTCGGCATGTTACCATCCCCCCCAGGGCACACCCCCGGGCATTTGCCATTTTTTCTTATTTTGCAGTCTTTTCCCCACCCCCGGGCACACATTTAAAGACATTTCCCCACCCGCAGGACTCCTCGTCGACCACAAGTACATGAGTTTGTGTACAAAATCGAGATAAAAATACTGACTTTTCTAAAAATAGCAAAAGAAGTCGTTTTTCATGACCTACACTTTTCTGACAGCGACTGCTTCTCGTGACTTAGCTGTTAATAATATAAGGGCCGACTTGCATGTGTTGCACATCTACTCACGAATTTGAACGCTTTTCTAGACTGTATATATATCATGAATAACAGAGACTACATATATAGCATGAAAATTCATGAAGACTACAGTTTATAAAGAAAACTGAAGGAAAATATCTAACCCGTACGGCTCACCACTTCCTCCAAAGAATAGGAAAGAAAGGAGCTTGCAACGGGGCGAACAGAACAACAAAGGGAAAGCAAAAAACCTTCAAAAGCATATTTAAATTTTAAAAGATTATTCTTCTCAAACCAGACAGCTACAATTTTTACAGATTTTCCTTGCAAATAGACAGTGTCCTTCGTGCGGCATGGCACAATCATGTCAGCCGATAAGTGACGTACTAGGAAGAACATTTCGAAAGTACTTTAGATTTGCCCACCCCCCCCCCCTCCCCCCCGCCGTCCCCGCGACTGAAGACCCCTTAAAGCAACTCCCCACCCCAGGGCCAAAAGGGCTGGACTTGTCCTGGGGAGGGGGATGGTTACAGGTAGAATTGAACCACGCATAAAGGTGGAGAAATAAAGGCAAAATACTAACAAGGAATGGTACATTTTTAAATTCTGAAAAGTTACACAGCCCAGTACTCCCCTGACAGGGCCTCCAATTTACAAGCACATAAAAAATAACATAATAAGTCACCTGTGAGAATGACAGTTCCAGAGAACTCTTTACAAAGTTTCCTAACAATTGCAAATCCTATGCCTTTGTTGGCACCAGTTACCTAGAGAATAAAAATTGAAAACATTAACATTAGGAACTTAAAAAACAATTAAGGACTAAGTTAACACGGCATATAATTGAAAACAATGATGCTGCAGAATTACTGCAAGAAATCTCTGCATGCGAGATGCTGCGATTGAGTGCGAAAACGATTCTTCAGTAATCTCTGATTACTCCTAGTTTATGGACTAATACTGGGCACGCGGTTTATCGATTAACGCAGATATTGTTATCCAACACAGTAAACTTACAGTACTCACACTGTACACATATTACATCGATATTCGTGTCCTATTACGACTGATGTTTCAGCTCGTGGACTCAACGACAGAGAGTTCGAAAGATCATACGCAATAATTCTGTGGAAAAAAATGAACAATTTGCGGAACTTACCACTGCAACTTTAGAAGAAGACATCATGAACCTCCAAATTTATCGTACTGCAAAGGACTGGGTACGATTGAGGCCCGGGTAACAGGAGGGGTAAGAAAGGGAGTGTTTGGCTGGTGAAAGTCATCTCAAACAAACAGCCTGTTAATATGTCCGTTAAAAAGAGATCAGTATAAACCTTATCAAAGAACTTGCCCAGATGGAAAGCGAAATTATTTTTTGGAACGTGTAATCCACTGACCTCCCATCCCCTCCCCTCCTGTCACTAGCTGTGCCAACTCAGTTTCGTTTTCCCCGATCTCTAGCTTTGCCACTGTCTTTTCAGTGGTTTCGTTGTAGCTGGGTAAGTATTGTAAGTACGGCAAAACTGAATCCTTGGCATTGTAATTATTATTATTATCATTAAAAGATTATCATTATTATTAATATGCCGAATTTCCGCTAATTTAAGAAACCATGAACAATAATTTTAAACAAGTTTAGTGTGAAAACAAGATGTTCAATGACGTGATTGTTATTTTTTGATTGACATTCTTTTTAACGATTTATTTTCTGTAAATAGTACTATTTTAAAATAATAAAGATGATGATGAATTTAATTATTATTATTATCATCATTATTATTATTGGTATATTTTCCATTCTTTATTTGATGCCCTTGAAAATGAAGTTTTTAGTATATTTTTTATACGGATTATAATTGTGAATATCATTTTTAGAAATTTAGTATATTAAATATTGTAAATTCAAGATTGTCTAAGAATTTGTTATTATTAAAAGATGATGATGATTATTATTAGTAGTATTATTATGCTGAATTTCCGCTAATTTAACGAACCATGAACAATAATTTTAAACAAGTTTTGTATGAACACAAGATGTTCGATGAAGTGAATTGTTAATTTTTGTTTGAAATTCTTTTTAACGAGTTATTTTCTGTAAATAGTACTATTAAAATATATATATATGTAATGAAGATGATTATATTAATAAAAAATTATTATCATTATTATTATTATCAATTATTAATTGTTATTATTACAGAACAGACTGAACAAATTAAATTTGCCAACGTATGTTAGTTTTTTTCCTTTTTTTCATCAAGCTTTTTGGGTCTTTTCTTTAGCATTTTGCAAAGAAAAAGTCAATGTATTTATTTTTTGTTTGCAACTTTGTGACTGCAAAATGTAACCAGTCAAGATGCTAGTCTAGATATAATAATTATATCAAACACGAGACAGTGTTTCATCAGGATATCAGAGAAGACAGTTGAAAATAAGATGTGCAGCAGAGTATTTTTGACGAAATTCGGTGTTTGGATTGCCGAATGAAACACTGTCTTGAGTGTTTGATATATCTTCTCAATCAAAACAAAAACTAAGGCCAGAGTAAATACAGAAATGAAATCATCAAACTCTCTTCTAATTAAAAGTGGGTATCCAAACCTCCTTCGTGGTTATGATTTTTTTTAACTCGATGGATTATTAATGAGTTTGCAAAGGGAAAATGTAGACCATGATCAATATCGATTTTAGCCAATCAAATTGGTGAATTCGGTAATGTCCAGTCCGTGTGTAATGCAGCCGATTTCTAATAAATCAAGATACTTTTGCTGTTAGAAACCCAAATTCAGATTTTTTTTCCATACCTCTCATTAGCACATCCACCTGCCTCACAACCAAAACTGAGGATGTTGGGTTTTTACTTTATCGAATTATTTCATCAAAGGTACTGCCAAAAAATTAACCCAGCATCAGTTTAGCAAGTTCCTTTATTGTAAGATTGATGTGAAACACTATACAGCGTATAATAGGCAGAATCAGCCATAACTAAAAATGCACTACAAAAAAGTACATGAGCAATTTTACAAATTAATGCAACATTGAATTTTTATTGCTATTGTACTTTTTATATATAATAGTTTATTTTTATAGATATAGTTAGGTAATTTGTAGCTCTTAATTTTAATTGTGAAGCGTTTTTGGACCACTTACAAAAGATGCTATTATAAATGTATTGTTTAATCAACAACAACAACAAGCTTTATTACCAAATTAAGAAACGTTAAACATAATTCACAACAATATATTGATACAAAAAAAGTAATGCTTTCTCAGAATAACTAAAAAGCTAATCGAGCTGAGTATTATAACATAACAATCTAAATTGAAATTATTACTAAAAATGATTTGTACGAGTAAGAAAGTTTCAAACTTAGTAAGATCAGTTTGTTCATGATCAAGTGGCATTAAGTTGATTACGTGTCGAATTTTTGGACCTCTCTATGGGTACCCCCAGACTTCATTTTCATCACATATTTTACAAATATATTAGAAAATCGTTGACTGAAAGTATAGTCAGTGTAATTCACAGCTGAATTGTCATCTCACTTCATCAACAATAACGAGGGAAATTAAAGGATTTGTTGCCAAAGTTCTGTTTGGTCAGTGTTTCATGTTATTAAGGTCATTTTAGTTTCTTTCATTTTCATCTTATCACACAATTTTTAAATCTTTGATTCAATCTTGAGATCTTCGTTCTTTTCAGCGGTAATCATCACTTCTTCCATGCATTTCTTCGGAAAGACCCATAGAAGAGCTCATTTATAGCTTTTGTTACAAGATTAAATCTGGAGACGGACTTATTGAAGCTGTCTAATAGCTAGATTACAAATGAATTAAATCTACCGACAACATTTTGGCACCATTTTCATCATAGAATCAGCCACATGGAAATATTATATTAAAACTTGGTAGCTTATCTTGTGCTAATATTCAGCTTGTTAGCTGATAATTTCCAGTAATGGATTGGAATGTTAAAACAAAATCAAACAGAAATTTCACAGTTTGGAAAATGGTCGGTGTTCACCTCATTATAAAGGAGCTTAATGCCACTATGCAGGGTTGTCCCTTATGGCCAGCAGCCAGCAGAATAACCAGCTGCTTGGGTCATTTGTGTTGGCTACTTTTATGAAAATAATATAATAACCATCCAGCCATTTCCAATTTTTTTGCCAGCTAATTAAAAAGTTGTGGACACCAAAATTAACAAGTAGTGTAGTGTATTGAGGACAGCGGTTGCATATGTAAGAATATACATCCGGGACGGAGAGAGCGCGGGAAAATAGAGTGTTGGAGCGTGTACTGTGTGTACTCCATTAAACCGTATGTTTTAAGCCTTTGTGGCTGTCTTTGTGGCTTAACAACACTACAAGTAGTAAATAGAAAATAAGCTGAGGAACCTAACTTACTAAAGATTTTTCTATTACAAAAACCATTGGTGACGTAGGCCTAGACCTTTAACTTATTGGAGTTTTCACTCTGAGCATAAGAGCTTAGTACAATACTTCAAAAATTAATCTACTGAATGGAAGTGCTGGTCATCAGAGCTGTGCCTTGCTTATTTATTACACTTGTACTTGTACTGCTAGTGTAAGGTGGTGGTGGAGCCTGGAAGGCATAAACAGGTGGTGGATATGCCGAGTAATGAATGCCTGAACCACCTGGCATGACGGTGACTGGCCCTTGCTGAGGATAAGCTGGGTAAGCCGGGGCATTTAGCCTTACTACATTCACATTTCCAGCAGCTACAACTCCAGGGGATGTTGATGTAACCACGACCTGTCGTGGACGATAACGATAGCGATAGTACCACCAGAATATGAAAACAATCACACCAACTGTCACAATAGTGAACCTGTAAAATTAAATAGATTCCGTTTTAGCTATAGGTCCAAGTATGATTGTACTGTTTCTTCACACCAAAAGGGATGTGGGTTGCAAAATTCATTACTGAGAAGGTGATTGTCAGTTCATTGACCAGGACTCAAACCAAGATGACCGAATCCAAGGCCAAGCACACTAACCAGATAGCAATCATGCCGCCCATTTACACAATTACCCCGGGGAGGGGGGATTCGCATATCAAAGGTACAGATGTGGGTGTGGCCCAAGCTTTTTTTTGAAGAGACAGAGAGAAAGAGACCATGAAAACTTTGATTCTATAAATCAAGTACAATAGAAAAATACAATCATGTTAAATATATATTTTTAAATTTCTTCGCGTGCAACCAAAAATGAAACTTTCACAGCTAAATATAACAGCGTTTTGCCCTGAACAATCCTAAATGAGACCAAAATCCAAAATTTACACCCCTAAGCGAGATGACGAGCATCCCCGTCCCTTTCATATGCGAGTCCCCCCCAGGACAATTTCCCAGACTTACTACCAGTAAGTTTCATACACAGGATCACTTACCAGAGGTACCACCTTGCATACACATATGCACAACAACTGCGAGTCCCACAACAGTAGGAATTGCTAGAACAGCTTTTGAAAAGAACAAAAGACAAATTAACACAATTTAACCAATGATAAAGGAGCGTACAATACATTAGCATACACAGTCTCGCAGACGTTTTGTTTGGCATTATAACATGTTTAATTCGGAAGAGCATTTAATTTGTACCAGTTACTACTTCTGTAAAATCAAAACCAATTATCAACCTTTACCTGTAGTAGTAAGTTATGGTTTTGTGCAGAGTGTAACTGTAGCTTGAGTATGCACATGTTTTATATCCATATGCCTGAAAAATATAATAATATAATATTTATTAGTTATTTATTATGGTGGTTGGGTGGATGGCTGGATAGGTGGGTGGATAGATAGAAAACTTTACTTAATCACAGTGACTTTTCTCAAAAATGGATGGATGGATGGATGGGTGACTATGACTTACAATTTAGACCCAAAGATACTACCTCTTGCAAGTAATTAACCACTTCTCATAAGCGGCCACTTTATTTATTACAATTTATTGGCGTGGTACAACAACAATGACTAAATGAATTAACAATATTATATAAATATATACATGAATTGGTAGAATAAAAAAGCTCAACAGTTCCATCTTACCAGTATTACCAAAAAATGTCAGTTAATAATAATAATAACAGTAATAATAATAATAATAATAATAATAATAATAATAATAATAATAATAATAATAATAATAAAAGAATTATATTATGCCAGTATCCTAATGTTCAAACTAGGCACTTTACAAAATAAGGCAAATCTTCAAATAACTAAAAATTAAAACATGCTATACACACTCAAGTTAATAAACAATTATAGGGAAGATATTTGTTCACAAACACTGTTTTTGTTACTTAAATTGCCAACAAGTTAAACAAAAGAGCTCTTTGTTTCACCAGGTTGGTTGGCACATTAATGGCAATGGGTGACTACGAACCCGAATTTTCTATGAGCGAATACTGAATAGTCAACGAGGCGAGCCGAGTTGACTATCGCTCATAGAAAACGAGGGCGAGTAGTCTAATTGTTTAAGTAGAAACTCTAATGGATTGCATTGCAAAAGCTACCATTTTATGTATTTTAAAGCGAAAAATCGAGAAAAATCTTGCCTTCAAAGAGCAACGCGCGCGCCATCGTTTTCTATCGGCGAATTTACACCAGCTGTCATGATGAACATGGCAAACCACAAATAAGCTTAGTTCGCAAGATATATTTTCACTCAGAAGACACTTATTGCTTGTCTGGGATGCATGTACGATTCATGAACATGTATTGACCTGATTCATGGACGGATATTGCAAATAGAAATTGTTAATAATTGCGATGCAACATCATTAAACACGCTGGGAGACTCAAAACAGCTGAAAACAGGTTTATATATAAACTAGCTGGTTTTCAAGGCTTACCTCCGTCAAAACATATACAAGTACCAAACAAACGAAAGCAATCTTCATAGTTTTAAATGCGTATCACTATTATTAGCTATTATTAGCTACACAGTACTTCCACGCCAGAACACAACAAATTGAAAATGTTGTTCATCACGAAATTTCTTCTTCCGCGTTCTGCATATTACTTTCGATCGTCTACCGAAGGTGCCGAAGGTTTTCCGAGTTTCCCCGAGTATGCTGAAACCCCATGGCATTGTGGGAATACTTCGTTCAAACAATATGGCGGCTCGTTTCCCAGCTTCTGCCTCGATGCAGAAAATGGCAAATAATCCACAACAAGCCTCGATGTTTCAGCGTTCTCAGTTTCAACAGTCACCGTATGGGATGGCGGTAAGCTTTTGGAAGTTTGTTTGCTTTGGTTTGGCTTTTTTAAATTGTGTGAAACCACACTGTAACTCGTGATCTCAACAATGATGCGCGAGGGTAAAGAAATTGTCATTGAAAAGTTAAGCTCATGAATGTGGCTTTGCTATGATCATGCAAAAGAGTTATTCATATTCCATACGATCAACATATCACGTTTATCTATTGTTGAAAACTTAATAAATATGATGATTTTAGGACATACAGTTGGCTTATATTTGTCGAATTAGGCCAGTTCTCTTTTGCCTCTGTTTCAAAGCGAGTCTAAGTGCAAAAAGCAAAGCAAACTCATTTTCATATGACCGGTTTTGCACTTAGACTCGGTTTCAAACAAAGGTAATAGTGGACTTGGAAATGGCCTATTGATCAGTCAGTAATGCTAGTTTGCAACCAATCCTGAGAGATTCAAATGACAATAAGCGTGGTGGCCATGTTGGATCACTAAATAAAAGAGGCTAAACAGAAATCTTTTGGTGTCAATGATATCTCTTGCAAACCAAGAATAATTTCTCGGGCTTTCCAAAGGAAACACCCAAGTTGTAATTCTGCATGTGCGGTGTTACATGCATATGAGGGAGTGAGCAAATTGGGTAATTAGCAGTCATCATTAGCAATTACCATGTCATGCCAGTGTACGAAAGGGTTATTGTTTAAAAAACCACTGGCATTCCACATTCCAAATTTTACAGAGTAAACTCGTACATTCAGGTAACAACTTTCCCAGTTCATAAGGAATGAGGTGGCAATGACTTAAGCAAAAAGTGTCAAATTATTCTCAAAGTGCCTATGAAGTGAATTTTTTGTGTTTAGTTTTAAACTTTACTTTGTGAAATACGCGATTCCAGAGTTTGAGACATCTGGGATTAAAAGTAACGATTTTACAAGCCTTAAAAGTTGAACATTTTTCCCCCAAGAAATGGTCAGGGGAATGGGTCAGAAAATACCATGCTGTGACATCACTTTGGTGCCAAACTTTTGTTTACGCAGTCAAAGTTTCTTGTCAGCAAGGAGTGATTACGTGAAAAACATGTCTAGCAATTCAGAAATGGGCGATTTGACAGGAAGATCCAGCAACCCCAAGGAAATAGAAACTGAAAGCGATTGTGAGAACGATTTTCGGCACCAAAATGACATCAGAGGTTGTTTTCATGTGGTACATGTATTTTGACTGTGCAGTTCAAACACCATTTTAGAAGACAAAATGGCTCAACTTTGAATGCTTGTAAAATTGTTAAATGCCAGATGTCTCAAACTTTGGAATCGCATATTTCACAAGGTAAATGTTTAAACTAAATACAAAACAAATTCACTTCATAGGCACTTTAAGAAAGGCCAAATTCTTGTTTGCTATTAACATCAAAACATTACAGCAAAAGGTGACTGATTTTGACAGTTAAACACTGGCATTTATAAATTATACCAAGTAGTACTGTAAAGGATAATTATTTCGCATGGAAATTGACATTATTGGGGCTAAATGTAAGTTTTATACATGACAACTAAATTTGTTGGTATTTTAGCGCCCAGCAAGCAGTTCTAGCGCTGCCATGGCAATACGAATGCAGGGAGCATCAGGTGTGCACCCTTATGGACCTAATGTACCTCGAGCAGGACTGGTTCCTGGAGCTGCTGCTGCCCTGGAGCAGGCAAGACGACGGCAGGATGCTAAAAACAGGAGAAGGTTTGGCAACGACTTTTTTGCATCCTTTTGGAAAGAAAAGAAAAAGTGGATAAAAGCTTCCTCCAGCTTGTTTGATCTTTTAGTTGCATTTGAGTGGTGACCTTTTAGCAGCCTGTATAGCTGGCAGGATTAGAGGGCACAAATGAGTTATTGGCAAAGCTGCCGTCACAAGTAGAATTCCAACCTGTCTCATTATTTTATGGTTTGGCTACATCGCTCAATTCAGACTTCGAACTTAAGTTGACTAACCACTGAAATTTGTCCGTAATTTATGCCAAAATATCTAATTCATTGAGTCTCGCGAGATGAGATTCTTATTTTGGCTCATTTCTATTTTGCAAGATAATTATCTTTTAGCTCTCAAAGAGTAATTAAAATTTTACGCAAGGATGTTGATAACTTTCATTTAATTATTGTTTGTGACATTGGGCCCTGCTGGTATAGTAATAGGGCCGCACCCAAAAAAGGTCATGAAATCCCACCAGCTATGCAGGCTGGTCTTTTCGGTAATCAGAAACTTTGTCATTTGTTTCACCAGTTGAGATTTTTAATTTTTTACAGAAAGAAGAAAATGGCAGACAAGATTTTGCCTCAGAGAGTGAGTGTCGAGTTATCAATGAGATCTTGACTGATTAATTTTCTTCACTGTAGTTCTGTCCAATGAATTATTCACCAACTTGATTGTTATTTGTGTTAGGTTCGTGACCTTGTACCAGAATCCCAAGCATACATGGACTTGCTTGCATTTGAAAGGAAATTGGATGCCACCATCATGCGCAAGAGATTAGACATCCAGGAAGCTTTGAAAAGACCAATGAAGGTAGTAACATGTGGCAAGATCAATGCAAAACTTTTGTTCAGTTGATTCAAAACAAAAATACTTTGTGGAAGTGTTGTCCACTGCACGCTAAACAGCCATTTTCCATGATATGACAGCTGTGCTGAGGTTACTTAACAGACAAGCTGTCATTTCTCTGTTTGCTAAAATGATAATTATAATAATAATTACCTTTGTTTAGACGTGGTAGTATAAAAGCTACAAGCATGTGGGGCTGTGTATTCCAGATCAAAATGGTATTTGGAAGTCTTGGTTTTTGTGGAGGGAGGAAAATCGGAGAACCCGGACAAAACCCTCTGAGCAAGGACGAGAACCAACAAATCTAACCCGGATCACATTGGTGGGAAGCGAGTGCTCCCACCACTGTGATATCCCTTCACATTATCAAACTTGTTTTAATGTTGTTTTTTTAGCAAAAGAAGAAGTTAAGAATCTACTTGACAACTAACTTTTACATGCCAAGACCCGAGAATGAAGTAAGTACCTGTACATACATTTCAGCCAGCTAAGTGTTGATCATAATTACCGTATTTACCCGTGTATTAGTCGACCTCGTGTATAAGTCGACCCCCTAACTTTGGAGCCAAAAACTAACTTTTCTTCATTTTATTGGAAAACTTAAATATATCGTATTTCTTAGAATTATTGTTCAGGTAAGTACTATGGATATGTGAAACAATCACAGCAAGTTTCAATGTGAAGTTTTAATATTCTCTCATGTCCACAATCGTTTTAACAACACATGTACATGTGGGCATTTTGTCCATAATGTTTGAAACAGGCTTAAAAAATCAAACATAATTGCATACAAACCTTTCTAACTGTGGAAGTTGAAAAAGCAGCTTTAGCAGGCAGGCAAAACACCAAAGAAGGTCTTAAATCTTTGAGAACGATCCATAAACAGCGTGTTTAGAAAACTTGGTAACCAAGCTACAAAATGGGTCGAGCATTGGTAACTGATGACTGCATGTGCTTACATCATGCCAGGTTACCAAGCAGGGAGTTCGAAGCGAGAAAGATGTTTTTCCTCAGGAGATTTACGGCTTTATTTTGCAGGAAATGTCAGTTCTTTATTCCGAAATTGTGCCAGGGAGTATCTTCAACCCTCAGGTCTACATAAAGCAGATAAATTTTAAAGCATTTCAACTACGGTATAACTGCTAATTTAGACGCAGACCGCTAAGTGAAGGACTTCGCATTTTGTATCATTGTTTTTTGTAGGATATTTTACGTAAGATTATAGACACAATTGTTATGCTAATTGTGCCACAACTATTTTACTGGTGCTTGGGTTTGAGTTTTTGACCCATGTATAAGTCGAGGGCGATTTTTTGGACTGATTTTTAGGTCGCGAAAGGTCGACTTATACAGGGGTAAATACGGTATCTGTATACGGTAATTGTGTAGGAAGAAAGGTGAGTGCATTCGTGCGAGTGTGTATGAAGATTCTATTGTATTTTTTGCACATGCGATCCACACAGTGTATGATATGCATTTACAAATCACTGTACGTGATTGCATTGAAATTAAAAAAAATAATGGATTTAATTAAAATCAATGAATTTAGATGTGAATAAACAACACCTGTAGTTAGTATTATAGCTTTTACATTGCTAGTAATTTTGTTTTCAGGACGAAGAAAATATTGTCCCTTCATGGGAATTGCGAGTGGAGGGTCGACTTCTGGAAGAGGTACATGTGTACATATGTATCTTCTTTTCACAGTGAAAATACTTGTTAAAAAATTGACATTATTAATATTCACGTCATTGTGTTACCTGGCTGTGTGTTCATAATACTACTTAGCTATATTCCAGACATGTTTAGGTACCTGACATGACAAATCAATAGAAAACATCTGATCATTTAGTTGGAGCAGTGGGAATTTGACTTTGTTGACACCTTGCCTTAAAAGCACAACTGGACCCAGATGTTATTTTTCTTTAGACTCAGCCCGCAAAGACAGATGGCCCAAGACAGAAGCGGAAGTTTTCTACATACTTTAAAAGTCTTGTTATTGAGTTGGACAGGGATTTATATGGTCCAGATAATCATCTTGTTGAGGTACAGAAGAAAACGTTAAGATTAAAGCTTCCTCAGCTTATGGAGCAATGTTAAAATTCTAACTACAGTACATGTAAGTGATGTCATAACAGACAGTTGATGAATAGTTATGGTTTTATGAGGTCTTGTTAGAATTGATCCAACTAGTAATTGATGTCATAATAGACAGTTAAAGAATAGTTAGTGCTTTATGAGGCCATGTTAAAATTCAAACTAAGTGATGTTATAATAGACAGTTGATGAATAATTAGGGTTTTTTCAAGAAGTGGCTTTTAAGTAGTTCATGTTTACTCATTTAATGTACATGTAGCAAAACAATAAAGGTGCTATTAATTTGTTTTCTGCAGTGGCATCGAACAAGCTCAACTCAAGAGACAGACGGATTCCAGGTACTGTTGGTCTGGATTGCAATGTTGTGTTTGTCTCTAGTGTGTTACATACATGTACGTATGTGAGCATGTGGATACAATGTACATGTACTTTAAATGCTTACATGAGATGTGATTGAAGTACAATACATCTTCCTAGCCTACAGTAGCACTCAGAAATACATGTATGCTTTACCCATCCATACTAACATCTACTGTAGGTCCAGTGTATTGTCTAACCTGGCTCAATATAGCTGTATTCTCATTCCTTGTTGTTTGTATTTCTTATCCTCTTCAAGGTGAAAAGACCAGGAGAGGAAAATGTGAAATGCACAATCATGTTTTTGTTGGATTACCAGGTGAGTATAAACCTATGTTCACTAGATAAATTTCTGTGCCAGCTCGCTTATTAAATGACATGATATTCAGCTACTGATTGGATGACTTTTCTCATTGTTGACATTATTTTGCTCACAATAAATATTTTCTGGCTTACAAATCTCAGCATGTATAATAAGTTGTAGTTACTTTTTAAACTCAGTTAATTTCTAATTTCAACTATGTAGTTACAGTAATTTTTTAAGTTGTAAATTTCTAATCTAAGTATTTGTAGTCAGCCGTTTTTACATCTGCCAGCACCTTTGTATCTAACTAATGGAATTCTTTGTATTAGCCTCCTCAGTACAAACTAGATCCCAGACTAGCTCGACTCATGGGCATTCACACTCAAACAAGGCCAGTGATTGTCAATGCCATATGGCAGTACATCAAGGTGAGAAGAGAGTTTGCACTAGGCATGGATTATGAGGAAAGATGCAGGGTTGTCAATATGATTTGAAGTATGCAGAGATATTTTGAAAGTACACGACACTGTGGGCCCTTTTTAAGTGTTTTTGTAATGACCGCTTTTTTCCCGCTTATCTCCGCCAAATTGGATGTCACAACAACCTCATCCAATGTATCTAGTGTGCGGTTATCACAGGGTAACATAAACAGATTTTTAATAATTATTTGTGTAATTTGATACATGTACTGTACATTGATTTTCATTAGAGTAATAGTCCACATTACCAAAATAACTGAAAAGCATGATGTTTGATCAGGACTTTCAATATGATTTTATTTATTATTTTAGACTGTTCATTGTACAGTACATACCACACAGCACAGCTGCTTATTCACATAAAAGCTGAACATACAGCACTAAAATAAGTATCACAACATGTATTTTTTCAATCGGTTTCTACTCCATTCATTGTAGAGTCATAATTTGCAAGATTCACATGAGCGAGAGTACATCAACTGTGACAGGTACTTCCAACAGGTAAGGACTAAGATCAACATGCATATTCTCCTCATCTGACTTCCATACATTTCTCAAAGTGTAAGCTGGGAGAATTAATAACATGACAGTTGTTTCTCCTTGGTGTTAAGTTCCATTTTCATAACTTACTGTATATCACTGTGTTTGTGTTGGAAGCTTAAGGAGAAATTATGCAGTGATCACTGTAAGAGCTGATGTGGTTGCTAAAATGTGGGAATTATTTCTTTTTTGAGATTTTTGAGTGTAATCGCATGAAGTTTAGTGAGATTCCTCAGCGTTTGAGTGCCTTGCTGTTGCCACCAGATCCCATTGTCATACATCACCTTATTAGGTAAGAGTAACAGTATTTTATGTACTTAATGAGCTAAGTGGGCTTCATTGTATTTGCCTCAAGGTCACATGCAGGTACAGAGTGTAGCAAGGTTCTTGTAAAATGAACAAACCAAAAATTTTTTTCTGGAACGACCTACAACTCAGTTAGTATACATGTATACTTACAACTGTACCTCATTTTTTGAGCTTGATTTTGTTGGGAAGTTTTGAATTTGTCTTCAGTTGGTGAATGTTGTGATTTTCTAATGCTGGTGTATACAGGTTTTTAAGGACTGACTTCTTTAATCCATCTGCCAAACAAATGTCAACCTCATCTTCATAGTTTTACCGAGAGAAAGAAGTGGAACTTAATTTCCTTCAAATGTGTTGTACCTTTGTTTTTTTTGTTGCTAGTGTGTGAGTATGGAGTTGTTCTCTTTGTTTCTTTATAGTAAGGATACACCCGAGAACAAAAGAACCACTTGTTATGATATTGAAGTGGAAGTTGTAAGTAACAATTCTAAAGTTTGTTTGTTTGTTACATATTAATTAAGATTCCTCAACTGACGGTAGCAAATGAAGCAAACAAACCAATAAATGTATTCATCATTTTATTTTAAATCCCACTTAAGATTTGAACGAATTCTTCCAGCAAAATTTTGAGTATAATTTACTACCTTGCGCATTGGGTTTGATACCAGCAACATTGCACATTTTTGAAGAGAAGCTAAGAGAAGAATTTTGACAGAATTCAGAATCAGAATCTAAAGCAAAATCTGGATAGAATTCTCGTAAATTAGTACAAGCATTGAGGATGTGGATGTGTCCAACCTATCCTCCCATAAGTGGATATTGACCTTTACTGTATTATTTCATGTTGTTCTTGTTGAAGGATGACACGCTCAAGGCCCAAATGCAGTCTTTCCTTCTTTCCACTGCCAGCCAAAATGAGATTGCTGCTTACGACAATAAGGTACCGTAGTACTTTCTTAGTAACAAGTTCTGCTGTAGCAACAAATACCTACCATTGTATAGAGTAGTTTGTTGCTGTCTATTATAAATGTAACTGATGGCATTTAAAGACGAGCGACTATACTGTTTAGTAAAAGTGAAATAAATAAACAAGCACGTTTTCCAGTTCGAGATGTTTTATTGTGGAAGAATAAGAGTAAGGCTGAAGACGCTATTACCATCACTGCTCCCCATCGGGGCAAACTGCAGTGTAAATCTTTTGTCTTGCAGATTTACGAAACAGTCGAGACCATCAATCAGTTAAAAATCAATCGGGAATTTTTCCTTGGCTTTGCTAGGGATCCCCCGGTAAGCAAGTTACTCTATTGTTAATCAAAGGCCTTTAGTTATTACTACAGTACATACAGTCTGCGCTAGGCTAAACAGCTTAGGATTATGTAAAGCTAAGTTTTTCCGTTTTCCAGTATGTTTGTAATGTATTGTGATTTGTCTATGTTTCTTGTGCATATCTTGTCCCGCCTCGACCACTGTAGCTCTGCGGCTATTTGCGGGACAAACCCTTCTAAGTTACTAGCCTCTTTATAATCTGTTAATAAATAAGTTGTTGTTGTTGGATGCCAGTCCATCACAGGGTTACCCCCCAGCATTAAATTCGCCGGTTCCCATTTATACTCCTGGGTGAAGAGAGGCACTGTGAGAGTAAAGAAGAGAACGCATTGATCCCGACCAGTACTTGAACCGACACCATTCGATCCGGCGTCTAGCGCGCTAACCGTTTGACGAATGCGTCTCCACTTGCATACATAAAGCAACTGAAATGATTTCATCTGTAAAACATTAATCGACAAAAGGACAGGGACCCGGGAAATAGGTTACATATGTCTACAGACAAATATTTACAAATTTATAGCTGTTGCAATCTCGGTAGATAACAGTAAAATACTTCTTTTGCTAGGAATTTATCAACCAGTGGATACAGTCGCAGAGTCAAGATCTCAAGGTAGAGTCGTCTTTTTCAAGACCTTAGAACGCTTTCTAAAGACTTTTGCAGTCATAACAAGAAAATAACAGCATTTGCAGCATAGCCTGCGTAGCCGGCGGGATTTGAGGGTGCGAGCTACTCACTCAGCATTCACGGGCGAAGCTCACGACGACGACGGCCTCCCCAAAAACAAAAGCACTTCGCCGCGACTCCCGCCAGCTACGCAGGCTATTTGCAGCAGTCCCATGCGCGGCTTGTATATGACACTGGTCAATATGTGCCGTTTCTTGATGTTCCTGTGCATTTGTTTTCAGGTCATGACAGACGTGGTCGGAAATCCTGAAGAAGAACGACGAGCAGATTTCTTTCATCTTCCTTGGTCGCAAGAAGCTGTGTGTCGCTACTTTTACGGAAAGGTAACTATTCTGTGTCTGGGAGGTCAAACATCTACATTACTTCAGAGTATAGCTGTTTTGCAAGGATTTTTGTATTAATGCGTTTGTGTTGGTGGCTCAAGTTCAGTCATCTCGAAGTGAATGTACCATTTTTTTTGTCATGTACTTTTGCTTTAGGAACATTCTATGTGCAAGGAAGTAACGTTCGGTTACATCTTCTCATTCCAGGTCCAACAGAAACGAGCAGAGCTTGAGCAAGCCTTGGGTATCAGAGGCACATAGCTCTGATGTAAAAAGTCACGTGGCAGTCACGTGAACACAGTCCGTTTTCTCTGCACCTCAAATGATATCAGTCTAAAAGGGGCACTGTCACGGTATTTTCGCGTCCTTTTAAAATGATGAAATATGTTCTTGCATCAATGGAAACACAAAAATAATGGTGCAGTGTTGTTACCTAGGACTATATCACTACACTGAAACTGTTTATTGCCGCCTATCACTTAGGATGGCAAGGATGGAAGTGGATTGAAATTTGAAAAACGTGCCAGGTTTTTTCAAATTCTAGAGCCATTCATTGAAAATATCACGAGAAATTCATTATGGCTTGCTCTCTGTGCCACAATTCGTTTGATATCTTTCTGTTAGTCCATCAAGAGCATTTTGAGCACGAGTAAAGGTACCAGGTAATGATTTTAGCAACGAATGAAGCTGAAAACAGCAAAACCCCTGTGACAGTGCTCCTTTAAGCAAGCACAAAATAAAGTACAAAAGCATGTCACGACCTTATCTGGCAACTCAAGGACTTTGTAACTTTGACCTTAATGAAATAAATATAACAAGACTGGTCAACCCGAGTGAAATGATTCTATAATTTCGCGTTTATACCTGAAAATAATAAAAAAAATGCATTCAGTTTTGTTGGTCTCGTGACTTTGATGTTCTTAATTGATTACTCCAACAATATAGGGAGGGGGAGGGGACGGAAGGGGAAATTTTGTCAAGCCCACGGCGGAGAAGTAACTAGGCAAAGTGATGTATCGTGAAGTCATTCTGGCGTTAATTTGGAGTGTGGTAGTACTCACGCTAGGTTTTGTTTGGATGATGTGAATTGTTTGAGTTTAGTACTGAGTGGGCGGATTGGACCTCGGGAGGGAGGGAAAATAGCGCCCTATGGGAGTAGGAGTGAGGATGAATGAAAAGCTTCCTCCTCTACCTTGTTCTTCTGTGAACCCCCTCCCCCGTTCGCGATTCCAAGGCCAAATGCGCGAACAGATCCGGCGCTTGTCCATCAAATGAAAGAGTGATGGGAATTTGTAGTTTGTTTCCCAGTTTTTATGGCGCAAGTTGAATAGCAGCCCCCAGTAACAAGAATTTGTAGTTTGTTTCCCAGTTTTGGCATAAGTTGAATAGCAGCCCCTTGTAACAATAAGAAGTTTTAGTTCGTTTCCCAGTTTTGGCATAAGTTGAATCCTGAAACAGGCGCTGGTCATACTTTCTTTCCTTTTGAGAGAAAACTCCTGTTTTCAGCTGGCTCAGTTCTAAAAGTGACCAGTGGTTGTTTTACGAGTTAGATTTGGCGCGTAGCTGTTTGAGCCAATCAAATTCTTTGTTGTCGCGTACCACGTGCGCTTACCTGCCAGAACCTAACTTGAAGTTTGGATTCTGTTCAAATCGGATGAAGTTCAATTCTGTTTTCCTCAACTTTCTGATTTCAGCAAAAGCCCTTATTTCTGACAGCCTTTAATTTACTGCCACACTTTTCTTGGTAGAACGTGTGGCTGACGTGAGCGCGCGCGAGTCACACGAAATGGTGCGTTATATTGGCTGACAGTGTATTAATCTTGTCGTTAAATCAAGACAAATATTGCGCCTAAGTTGCAAAGTGAATTTATTTTCATTCTCGTCTGCCTGCATGCTTTTATATCTGTTTACAATGCAAAAAGTGTGAATGCAAACAAATTCATCGACTAAGTGCTTCCACTGAGATACTTGTTGATTTTGATGGCTTTCCTTATTTTCAAATCATTAAGTATTATTTGATACTTTCTCGTTGGCCAGTATTTAAATGTAATAGACACTAGCAAAATACTCAAT
This sequence comes from Blastomussa wellsi, assembly GCA_947652115.1. Taxonomy (NCBI): domain Eukaryota; kingdom Metazoa; phylum Cnidaria; class Anthozoa; order Scleractinia; family Plerogyridae; genus Blastomussa; species Blastomussa wellsi. Next base: position 26,933,926 of record OX393566.1, on the reverse strand, counting down.
TTGTATAATCATTATTATTTTTATTCTTTTTTCTCTTTAACACACCGCAACCATTCTTCTCTCATGTTCGATCACCAAAAAAAAACCGAAACTAAAAGTTATTGAGTTGCCACAAATAACATAAATAAAGTTAGCATTTTTTCTTTAAATTAACAGTGTCAAAACTGACTCCAGATTTACCTCGTGAACAAAGCTCAACTGATTTCCAATCCGGTGCATAGCTGCGATGAAATTAATTGAGGTCTTTTAAACAAACGATTGGGGAGGTAATTTGATTTGTGTCTGCGGCGTTTTGATCATGCATCATTCAATCCTGTTTGTCGTCCAGTTACTAATGCTGTGCGTTTTAAATTGTGAAGTTTACCTTTCTGCCAAAGCGTTAGTGTTCGAGCAGTCATCAAACATGATCTCTGCGTTTACATCGTTTAGTAGCTTTTGTACAAGAACTAACCGGCCACAAGCAAGTGCATAATCTAAAAAGTCTGCATCAGAACTGTGGCCGATTTCGCAAAGACGATTCTAAAGTGATATCAGTGAGCTGGAATTAAAAACATCAGCACTACCAACATCACCTCAACTGAACGCAAAGTTAAATCAACCAGTTCTTTGGATTCTGTCCACCACTGATTGCACACTTGTATTTTCCAATTGACTCCTACCCTCACCCCATAGGTGACAATGTCTTTGACATCAGAACGTTGTTTACCAATAAAGCGTCAATTCGCTTTATGGGGTTGAAATGTTTACAAAAAATACGTCTCATAATCACTTCACTTGCAGCCAAAGTACAAACAGATGATTGTCTGACATCGTTGCCTTTCTAACAATTTTTTTACGGGAGCGAAAAGAACGCGTTTACAATCGCTGAAGTGAACATTTTACAACCGGTGATTTTGCCGGCGAAATGGAGCGTTACACGCGACAATAAAAGAGCACTTGCTCTGTTGTTTATTCAAGATAATGGTGCCAGTTATTTAGCACCTGCTCTACTCCTGAGAAAGCTTCGCAACAACCGACCGAGAACAAAGAACTGCGTTTCGTTTCAACGATTTGCTGGCTTTGCAACTTGTAAATAATTTACTTTTGACAGGTTTCTTCGAAATGAATTTTTTCGTCTTTTAGGATAACTGAAATCAGATATAATACAATATCCGTCTGCAGAATCCAGAATTGCCCTTAAATTTGCGAAAACTTTGTCGCTGTGTTCCTTCTCGTTTATTGTCCTGTCATTCCAGAAGATTTCCCCGCGACTTCACGCGTTCTCTAGCGCATGCGCTAAGGGGATAGCTGCGTTAAATTCCTCACTAAAGAACAAAAGCGCGGAGAACAATAGGGAATATAGAGCGTGCTATTACACGTCCGAGTTGATGTTTTATTAATGACTTTCAGGATATAAATTGAAAAGCAGCCTTATTCAAGCACATTTCAAAGATCGCTTGCTGGGATCCAGAGGTAGGAAAGCATCATTCTATCTTATAATTCCAACCGTCATTTATTGCCTTAATTAATATCGTTAGCTAAACTAAACTTTCGCGAAATTATGTTTGAGACTTGGAAAACCGTTTTCATATCATCCGCTTTCTAACTTTCAAAGTTAGATTCCCTTTGTCTGAAAATCTATGCCAAGGTCTATTTTCCTTTTGATGAAGTAACTTTTGATGAAGTAGACTTTTCGAGATCTTATCTTTGAGTAAACGAGTGAGAACTTAAGAGAATATAGTGCTGGAAAGCCGAGTAACTTGAAAGTACGTAATGGTAAAATGTATTAAACGCATTTCAATTTAACACCCAAAGTAAGTTTTTAGAGACGTAATTCAATAGTTGAACTGAAACTTGGCAAGTTATCTGAAGACGTTTTCTATTCTTTTTTTCAGATGGCGTCCAAACTTATTCTTGGGTGCTTAGCACTCATGGTAGTGTCAACTTACGCTAGATCAAGTAAGTGTTGAATCTTTTATGTTTTAACTCTAAACTTAATCTTAATAAGATTTAACTTGGTTAACAATAATACACTGATACGAGAAGATCAGACATGTTTCCAAATACTGTAGTTTACCTATAGACGACAAAGGGTTCTGTCAGCATAATGTATGGACTTAAGGTTTCCAATTAAAATCTTTTCAAGCATTGACAAAAGTAAAAAGTGGGCAAGCCATTTTAATGCAAAAAAATAAGAAAAAATTACTGATCCCAAATATTTTCCAGAAGCCGCTTTCTCTAGGAACTGACAAAAGGTTTAGCGATGAATAATTAATTCTCAGTGAATTACGAAATAAAACTGCTTTCTGCTGAACCTTAGAATGTTTGTTTTAAACTGCTCATCAGAGCGCAAAGCCGGGAATGTATCGTTATAATAATACGATTAAATCATCGGCTAAAAATGATCAATTAACTTTAAAAGAATCCTTTACTTTTTGCAAAGTTACCAGTGCCGGGGCCTTCAGGAATTCCAAAAATAATTGAATGCAAAGGTTTACGAATCTTGCAAAAAGAAGTGTCAGAAGGAATTTGCGAGATTTCCATGTGCTGTGCGTCTCGCAAAACTATTTCGCTGCTTCAAAAGAAAATAAACTGTTTTTGGAGAAGTTCTTTTGAAGAACGGGTTCCCGTAGCAACCTGCAAGTAACTGAAGCGAAAAGAGAAACATGTGTTGACTATTTATAATTCATCTTTTCGAAACTGGTGCTCATTCGAATTTTAGCAGAAATCAATGTGAAAAATGAAAGTGTTTCTTAGCATTGGAAGAGTAAAATGTACTGCATCAGTACTGATAAGTCAAAATATTTCTAATTTTCCGATTTTAATAAAACTGAACTGATTGCAGTTTTAGAAAGAAAACTCGTAATGGCTTTCGACTCGATTTTCTATGTTTAAAACTATGAGCTTTATTACAAATTCGATTTCTGCGTTTTCGGTTTTTGTTCTCTAACTTCTCCCTACATTAAGAACAGATCGTCAAAGGGAAATGATTATGAGAATTTAAGGAAATCATCAGTAAATTCTCAAACCTAATATTAGAAGAAATGATTGAATAATGATTCCTAAAGAAAATGCTTACTTTGAGCTGATCAATCGCCTCGCCAAATGTAGATTCGCTTTACTCGTCTTGCTTCGTTCCTGGCAAATTCTTAACTCGCCTGATCCTATATTTTTCCACAGCATACAAAAGAAGCGCTAATCCGTGTCCCCCAGGATGTCCCGGTAGTTGTGCCCCCGCGTGTGCGGTGTCCTGTTGTCTTCCTCCACCACCTGCTCCACCACCGCCCCCACCCCCACCACCACCACCACCAGAGCCCGCTAAGCCCGGACCACCCGGACCATCTGGAAGAATGGGACCACCCGGACCTGTCGGACCTATCGGACCCATGGGAGAGGCCGGACCCCCCGGACCGCCCGGAGCCCAGGGACCTCCTGGACCCCCTGGAGAACCCGCTCCTCCACCACCACCACCCCCACCGTGCCCACCTGTCTGCGCCCACACATGCGTCTCGTCCTGCCCGACCCAGTGCTGCTCCGGCAGAAAGTAAGCGACCACGTGATGATGCGTCGACATTAGCACGAGATTTAGAAATTACTCCAACTTTAGCGTTCGTAAAGTACTTTTTCAGTGGATTTTTTTGTTGTATTGCTTTGTACAAATGAGATAGAAGGCAGAGAAAAGCGAATTGCCGAAGGTTCATTCGTAGGTGTGTGCACGCGTGAGGAATATTCAAATAAAAAAATATATTTGCTTTGTTTGATTAAAACGTGTCTGCCCTTTCATTGTCTTATGGAAAGTTTTCAACTCCGACTCTCCCAGCTCACAAGCGCTAGGCTTAGAAATCGACTGTACAAGTTGTCTAATTACTAAATCGACTGATGAACTGTCGTGCTAGTTTTCTCTTTCTTTCAAATAACCCGAGCAGCAAATGATGACTGTGGGCGGGATATCGATCATTGAGCTTGATTCTCTGAGATCATTGTAGCTCTTGACAAGACAGGTTAACTTACTCGCCGAAATTTATGAGTCCTTGTAATTAGAACTTGACTTCTTCGCCGTTCAGTCGTATTTTACCGTAGAAATTTGCCAGCAAGCAGTCCTATATTATTTTTTTTAGCGTTCCGGATAATACGAACAAAACAGTTTGTTCGCCTTTAAAGTTTCGTACGATTTTAATTCAAATTTCTTTCATAGGATAACAGTAGTAATATTTTACATATTATAACAGTAGGAATATTCCATTGGCTTTCTAAATAATTTCCTAAATCAATAGAAAGCTCTTTGCACTGTAGAAGAACTTCGCTCAGTCCGTCAAAAAAGAACATTTGTTACTATTATGAAGCTTTTACGTGTACAGCGATGAAGTTAAAACTAGTATATTTAAATTCTATTTTCGTTCATCTTAAATTGCTCTTCTATTATAATTCTCTCTTTTTATATTCGCACTGCCTTGTTTAGACGTTAATTCTAACATAGCGAATTTTTACCGGGCGTTCAATGTAACCACTTGTACGGTTAAAGGGAAAGCATCTCGAAGTTTATCAAGATTTTGGTCAGAATTAGCTAAATTTAAACTTCTAACGCCTCAGTCAATACTCAAATCGTTTCTAAATCACTAATTTTATAACATCGAGTGAATTCAGAACCTGAGTAATACGAGGCAAAATGTGTTAGTACTGATTTCATATGAGATGCAATGGGAAAACTTGAAAACATCGGCCCGACGTTTCCAAGTTGGCATCAATCGCGATCTTGGCCATTCGCCCGCAAAAACATCTATAAACAGTCTTTCAAAGGATTTTTATCATTATCATGCCGCTTCTCTTAACCGAAAAGCGTTCCTTGGACTTTCAATGTGTTACTAAAAATAGCATGAGACTGCCCCTTAAACTTTGCGGCTCTAAATTAGGCTTCCCAGGTAACCACGTTTTTCATTTCGGGCTTATCTTTTCCTAACTGGTACCCTAGTAAGACACTCAGACACACTTGGAAATTCAAACAAACCGTCTCAGAGATAAGAACACACGACTAAAACCGCGATCAAACTTTCTTATAAATTTTTAAACTGAGATCTGAGCAATTCGAGCGCAGAAATTGTTCTTGTCTCTACTCAGCTTAGTTTGCTTCAATACTTTCATCACATGAGTACTGTTTATAGCGCTACATTGTTAAACCGGTCAGCTTTCGTCTTATTTGAAGCTTTAATGTGTCCTGTCCAGTGTTGTTTGGCGCTGTAATGAAGTTAAAACTTCCCCTCAAAGCACACCTGTGAAGAATCTTTGATAATAAAGCTTTGAGGAATTCTTTCCTATTCAACAAATAAACCACAACCGCGAGCCAATAAACGGCGGCTTCTATTTCATCTTGCGGTTGATTAGCACTTACCAATCAAACTGGAACAGGTGCAATAAGAAATAGCATAGAAGTCAATAGGAAGCCGACAAGGACTGGATTCGAGACTCGTTCCACTCCTTTGTTGTGGTTAGCGTGCTTAGTTCCTGTATCCTTGCCAATGTGTTTTGAAAAGTTCAATAACTTTGGATAATAACTGTTCCAGAATGCCATTCTGTGTGGCTCAAAGTTAGCCTGCATTTCAGGTCTGGCTTGAATGTGTAAATACAACCTGTTTGTCCTGTTAAACTTGCCCCAGGTCACTCCATGCACAGCGTGAGGTGTAGGCTTCCCATACTTAGCAAAGTTTGCATAAAGTGACATTATCAACCTACTCACATTCTGATCTTCTTTTGTGAAATTTAGCGTGCTAATGTTCAGAAATGGCGCACCAAAGTCGTACGGTGTATTGTCACCGTGTCTAACTCCCATCCAAACATCTGCAGTGTCCACTTTAGACCTGTGACTGAACTCATACATGTAAGCCGGGGCGTTCATACTGTGGATTCCCAATACCTCCACTGTGGGGGCAGCAACAAAATAATCTGACTCTATGTCGATTATTTTTTGACGGAGAGTGGGTGAGTCAGGTGTTTTGCTCCAGGGCGTGTACTGGAACTCGATTGCGTCTTCAATCAGGACAGCTGTGTTTTTGTTGTTGTGAAATGTTGAGTTTTTGACAAACAGTTTAATGAAATCTCTAAAACGAGACAACGTTATTTGTGTGGGAGGTTTATACGCCTTAGGAGTATTGTGTGCTGCTTCGTTACTGTTAAAACCGCATATCAGTGGAACATGAGAAAACTTGCCAGATCTGCGGAGATTTTCAGGGGTGTCATATATGAAGAAGTTATCAATGACAGGTCCTGTGGCAGGACCTGTGGCCGTGGACTTCCACTCATAATTTAAAAGAATACTTTTCGCGTCTTTTTTGCGAAGACATGTAATCATGCTTTTGCTGTTTTTTGTATCACAACCAAGATTCTTTGCAGTTATTTTGGTTTTTGAAGCAGCTTCTTCAACTAATTGAAAAGCAAACGGCGAAAACTCTACTCCGCTCTCAGCTATAGCTTGATGAAAAAGCCCCTTAGACAGCGGGGACAATAAATGCAGGCCAACGCTGGCCCCACCAGAACTTACCCCTAATATGGTAACATTGTTAGGATTTCCTCCGAACGACTTTATATTTTCTTGTATCCACTTAAGAGCTTGGACTTGATCTAACAATCCCCAATTTCCGCGTGCGGCAGAATCGCCAGTGGTCAGGAAACCAAACGGGCCAAGCCGGTATTGAACCGTAACCAAGACAACGCCCCAGCGAGGTAACACTTCACCAGGAGTGGTATGGCGAGCGGTTGTCCCAAAGACGTAACTTCCTCCGTGAATAAACATTATGACCGGGTAGAGTTGGTTTGTATGCGTTGCGTTTTTTTCTGGAGCAAAGATATTCAAGTACAAGCAATCTTCGCTCGAGTCCTTTTCCCAAGTAAATCCAGGCCAAACAAGGCGAATTGATTTCTCGAAGTAAGGATGTTCCACTTGCTGGCAGACGTTTCTGAAAAAGGTTGCATTGTGTACACGAGGTTTCCATGATGCCGGAGGCTTTGGAGGTCGGAATCGAAGGCCATTAACGGGAGGTGCGGCGAAAGGAATTCCAAGGAACGTGTTGATGGAGTTGATATCGCCGCTTTCTTCGTGAAAGTGTCGGGTTCTTCCAAGAATCTTGCCATACTTGGTTTCAACCAGTAGTGAATTAGAAGGGATTGTCATCCCCGAAGAAAGATACTCCACCACAATCAAGACCAGAATCAACAAGCTTTTTACTTGTATAACTCCGTTCATCTCAGAAGTCCCTTTAATTACTCTCTGACAAACATCTAGGAAAGTATTTCACATGTACCAGGTTACTAACACGTCAATCCACTTCTAATGCAACGCAGACTCCAAGCGACGCTTTATGGCTGCAATATCCGTCACGAACAAATTTCTGGTTCTGTTTTAATGTTGCGTCTCAGAGTGAGTTTGCGTGAAACCACAAGCGAATATAATTTCATACCTGGAGATTGCTGTCATGAGTCATTTATGTGACAACCACTCGTGAAGCGACCCCTAAGGCAAGACTTGTCAACGTTTTGCGATTTTCGGCATGCTCAAGGTGATAACATCTTTATGGTTTCCCGCGAAAATGTCAGCTGATTGACTAGTGTCAGAAACGCTATTTACTTTTAAAAGATATCCTACGACAAAGAGAAAATTATGGCTGTGATCAGTATGCTTGAGAAAAAAAAAGGCTTAGCTCTTGTTTAGCGATTCATTATTTGAAAAATTTACTAAACAATAGAGACCGTAAAGATTCCGTGTTTTGTCTGTAAATGACTATAAAATGAAATCCAACACATGAAATTTTAACCCTTGGTATTTAAATGACCTTTTCAGATTTTAATTGGTTAAGATGAGAAACGGATACTCCGGTCTTATAAAAAAATATAAATCTTAGACTGCGGGAGACCAAACGTTTATCGTCAGGTTATAGCTTTACTGTATAATTGAATTAAATGGGAGCAAAAACCTTTGGTTGTTTCTAGCCAATAAATAGATGCCAGCCTTTGACAAAGACCTGTTTTCAAGGCAGTTTCTGAACACTCATTTTAAATGAATTTGATACAATTTTTGGTGAAGCGTATGTTCTACCGTGCGTTCGAGTGAGTATAAATTGCAATGGCCTATTTGCTGTTTAATTACGTTAAGACTTGCGGTGTCCAACAAATTAAAATACAATCCAAAACAATGCAAAAAGCAAGCCAAGTTCAGCAACCACATTTAGATACAAAAGGTGATGGAAGACGTCTGTAAAACTAGCAATCGACCTATGCCATACTACTTTTAACCATTATCTACAGGTTCTCTAGCTACAATAAGCTAGAGCGGAAGCTCGAGCTCTACATCCAGTTGCCGGCTGTTCTACTTCTCAAGCGTTCACCAAGTAATTCGATTATTTTTGATAATTTAGGCAGCTGAACTCCGTTCAAAAATCAGCTCGATATTAAGAACGACAGTGTCTTCAACTTTAGCTCAAGTTTGGAACCACAACATTTGCGGAAAATTTGAGTTATTTCAAGTTCTCAACGACGGGGCTTAATGAACTCAAAAGCAATGACCAATGGCCCAAAGCATTGTACTTTTAATCCGGGTTATAACCTTAAATTGTTTAAATTTGTGTGGTTAAAATCCTGATTTAGGCAAATCTCTTATAAAACCTGTCCATTCTTAAGTAGGCAGAGATAAAAACTACATGGCAATTTCAACGTAAAGTGGAGTTTCACCACTTCACACAGTACCTGATGGCCAAATTCAGGCAGATTCAAGACGCACTGTGATAGGCTGTCACTAATGACAAGAAAGAATTTTAATGCGAAAGAAAGGTCAAGGATGATTATAGAAACAACCAAGCATTTCGCATCTGATATGAAACGACATTAGACAAATAAAATGTATCTTTCATCAGAAAAATAGAAAAAAGTAATCTCGAGATAAGTAAGTAAAAGATGTCTCGGGATGCCACAAAGTCCAACTTCTAAATTCCTAGTAGGCTTAACAATTGAGAATAAATAAAGCAAAATGATGTTTAATTTTTAATCAGTTGAAATATTTACTGAACGACGAACATTTCAGAATTGTAAACTGATTTATCGTGTTATGGTGTAGGTCGAATCGTTATTCATAGAGCCGTTTAGACATTTAAAATTGTTCATCGTCAAACTTTTAAATAGACGGATGAAATTTTGCTTCTCTTGCAAATCTCAGTTCAAATCTAATGCAGATCTTTTTAAAATATCATCTTTTCAAAGCACGAGTCGTTGAAAGTGTCGTCCCTCCTTTTTCCTGACGCGGGAGTGTCTGTAGAAAAATACAAAATGCGCTTCAAGTACGCATTGCATGCCTTTGTCTCTTAAAGCCGACCCAGGTCTAGTATTCGTCAATCAAAAGCGAGCTCTGAAACGTTACAATATGTGTCGACCAATGTGTCCTCGTTTTCACACCGCACGGTTTGAACACATTGGAAGGCCTGACAATTACGACACATTTTCTATACGCAATCCAATTCCCTTCGAAGAGACAGTACTGAAGCATCCCAGGCCACAAATCCTCTGATTATTGTAAACGAAACTTTCCGAAATTTCCCCTCGTGGATCTTGAAATATTTTGCTCTTTTTCACATCCGAAATTATTTCCCGAATTTTTGTGCTCTCTGATGTAAATTGATAGACCACTTAATAATTCAGCTCAATAGCGAGTCTCGCTCAGCAATTATTGACATTATTGCCGCGTTTACTTCGTTTCGCATCCTGACTAACTGAGGATGCCCAGGTCAGTAAATCAGCCCTATGTTGCCTAGGTTTTTAGATTTCTTTTTAGCTTCCCTAGCTCTTACTATTTTTAGCATTATTATCTTAATATTATTTTATTTTTGTGTCACCAATTAGTGCTATGCGAGAGATTCTTGACACTACTACTGCTACTACTACATGCTAGAATTGATTTTTGTAATTTTGCATTTCACTTGGGATAATTCAGTGGAAATCATAGACCCTTTTCATAAATGGCTGGCAATTGAAAATTCTTTTGTATGAATTCAAATTAGCCTCACTAAACTCGTTTGGGAGTAAAAATTATTTTAAATTATCAACTCAAAAACGAGGTTAGTCATGCTAATTTTAATAGATACAAAAGAATTTATAATTGGCCTTGTTGAAGAACGAAGAACTCTTTCCTTTGTAGCGTAAGTACTCAGGGTTACAGGCCGACAACAGACCTTTTCGTATGTTAATTTATGGGACCTTTTGGCATTTTGTAGAACGAGAAGCCTGATTCCTATTCAATATAGCTTCTTATTAAGTGGCCCTGTATTCTGTAGTTTAATCGTATACCAAAAAATTCCCATTCACGTTTGGGGAAAGAAACACCCGTTAGGAGAATATATTTCGGTTCAAAGCCAGCTGAGGGATTAATCGGGACGTTGCAAATTAAATCGATCAAAATCGATCATCGAAAAGCTAATCGATAAATCTATATTAATCGATATTTTTCGATACTGCTCAATCGATTCGTTAAAATAATCGATAAATATCGATAATCACGCGAGTTGGGATCGGATTATCAATTTTGATCGATCACTAGCATGAGTAAAACTTGACAAAGAGGATCCGAGATGAAACGAAAAATATTTTCCGTGTTCCACCGAACTATGTGGATCAATGAAAGCTGGAAGAATGCAGTAAAAAAAACCCTTGGGGAAAACTGTAGCATAAGGGGGGATTCTAATTCTAATTACATCATCGATCAAAAGCGATAATCACACCAGCTTTTGCTATCAATGTTTACTGATTTGTATGCGTTGTTGTTGCTTTGTTGTGGCGATTGTATTTGGACAAAATCATGCTACCACTTGTAATCTTGATAACTATTTCCCAACAATAGTTTTTTACTGAATCTTACCATGCAATGGTTAGCACTGATGAGGAGGCTTCCACAGACGGAAAGCTCTATGTAAGCTGAAGTGCATTCCCAGAAAATCCATTCCTAAATCTTTTCAATCATTAGTGTGCACAGTTTAGGGATGTTCTATAAGTTATAGCATGTGCATGTGAACACAGACGTGCCTGTTTACTACCCATCTCAATAAATAGCTTATAACCATCTCAATAACTTATAACGTTTAATGGACAAACTGTTGCTGTTGTTAATTCACACATTTAAAAAATGCCAGTATTTAAATTTACACCGTCTGTTCATGTATTTCAGCGCCCTGACATTTTTAACTCTTTAGTTATTTCATTGTGCTGGTACCCTTTAATTACTATATTTATATTTAATTTTCTTTGTAATTTATTTGATTTTAACCTCTTGGGAACAATAAACATTGTTGTTGTTGTTGTTCAGTCATAACTTGAATGACAAGACAAGAGTGACAACAGAATGGATTAATACTGTTGAAGTTACAGAACTCACACAAGAAGACAATTCACAAAATCTGTTTTGTTTACTTCCCCATCTAACTCTGACGATAGATGAAAATCCTGCGAAATCGGTTGGAATATCGCCTGATACTTAGCCGACGAGGCCTTAGGCCAAGTGGGCTAAAATCAGGCGATATTCTGCAAAATTGAGCAGGATAATTGTTTTATTATTTAACAAATTGGCTTTACCAGCTAGAACTGCTTAACATTTCGTTTTGAGAAATCAGTGTACAATAAAACAATTATTGAATTCGGTTTTTCGTGGTATCCAGAATTATCAAGGGTGAGGTGTTATCAGCCGAAGCCGAAGGCTGAGAAAAGGGGGGGGGGGGGGGGGGTCCTGAGATAATTTATTTGACATGGAGTGGGGGGGGGGGGTGCTCGAAATTTTTGAGAGAATTTTTTTCAAAATCAATAAAGACATAACTATAGTGCACAAATCAAAGCTGGACACACCAGATTTCATGACCGGCTCACTATGATTGTTAAAAACTAGCTATGGTATATTGCATTTGCTGAGTTTTGATTGGTTTAGAGGCAATACCATTGACCTAGAAATATGGTACGTGTACGCGTAAAAGAATGCATTCTTAGCAATGTTTGTTCAATATTTTTGGGGCGTTTTTAATAAAACAATTATTCCACTCGCGCTTGTTGGATATGAGATGGTTATAGCCAACTCGGCTATCTACCATCTCATATCCAACGCGCGCTCGTGGAATAATTGTTAATTATTCTACGGGCACAGCCTTGCGCAGTATTTTGGTTCAGTCATGGAGTATGATTTACAGTAATAATTTAATTATTTGGTACTGCCACTCGTACACAAGATTAGTTTAAAAAAGTGTTAACCTACCATAAACATATTACTGCAACTATATAATAACTTTTAACTCTCGTGCTTCAAATGCACAGTGGATCAGAGTAGAGTAACATTCCAGATGTGAATGCCATAATAGCAAACACTAAGTATCAGGCTTTTGGCACGGGACTCGCACTTTTCGACCAAATCTCACAACCATGCCCTTTGGACAAAATGTCACTCTAAAAATACTACCACTTGCGGTAAAAAAAATTTATTTAAGACAAATACCTTCTTGAAGTCGAATACCAATCGTCAATATGCTCACTGTCGTGGAATTATAACAAGCTCCATACTTGATGTTTTGCTTCTCCAAAGGTTTTTGGTGAGTAAACTTGATGGCTTAAAAGCAACAAATTCTTGCCCAGAGTGAAGGATTCGCTTCTCTGCAACATCACGATTTAAAAAATTTGCCTAGGGGACCATGTCCCCAGAAATTCAGCCCTTTGGGCCTCACTGTTGATATCAATTCAATTTTTCACTCCATACCAACCAGAAACCTTGTCATATATGTAATAACTATGTAACAAATATCATATTTGAAAGTGTGGTATTCATAATTCATACTTATTAAAAGCTCTTGGGAAATTTGTTTTAAATTTCTCACCCATACCCCCCTCCCATAAATAATTAACGGTCCCTTATCAAGATAAAACTGCTAATTATTGAATTGCGTCATGGTCAAGATTCAGATATTGTTTGAATGACGCCATGAAGTTGAGAATAACGTATCAAACTGAAATCATTCAGTACGGAAGCAATTAATTATCGAATTTAAACTTTAATTACCTAATGACGTCATTGAGGTGGGAGCTACGCAAGTAAATTTTCAAAAGGTTTACAGTAAAAAGCACAACCTCGTTCAGAAGGTCTCTCATCTCAGAACGAGGTTGTAAAAAGCATTGTGTAAGGAAGGCAAAGAATGGTCAATATTTTGCCATGTCATTATGTGACAAATGGTGAAATTTATGCTCACTTAGCTGTGTAAAAATACTTTTGATAAACTGAGCAACTGATTCAGATATCTAATTTATGTAAGCACACCAGAAAGGCTAACTACTGATGTTAAATCATCATAACGTTGTAAATCTTTATTTACTTATTCCAGCGAAAATTAATGAGTTGCGAAACTTGAACTACTTACGTCAGCAATACGTAGTTGGTGGATGCCAAATAAAAAAAACAGCAGCGAAACCGGTGGTCGCGATCGCGATCCAAAGAAATTCACCCGGTATGAAAACTAAATACATCGGCATCTGTTGTGCTTCGATTCTGTTTTGAGCCAGTTAGTCTTTGTATTCGTTAATTTTGATTCATAGAGAAGCAAATTATTTGCTATTTTTGTGAATGTGTTTTTCTGCTTACTGAGATGCTATTTGTACCGCTAATTACATGTTCATTAGTAGTAATTAACATTCGGTAATTGATAACAACGACGACGCAAATGGAACATCAAACCTTATGGTATATAACGTACTGGACAAAATCTCTCCAAGCTTAAGTCATAACGACGAGAACGACCAGAGATCAGCTGAAAGCTAACACTTGCTGGCCTTGATTCGAGCAAAACTGAAGAAGAATAGAAAATGGCGGTTTCAAGCAAGGAACGCAAGACCAAGCTGCTTGGACTACCATCAGCAGTTTTCAAACCAAGTTGGGGAATGGATGGAAAAAACAATCACAGCAAACTGAGGAAAAATCTCAACGTCAAGATCATTAAACTGTTCTCGAGAAATGGCATGCCATCCCAGGAAGGCAACAAACATTCTACTGAGACCATCAAAGAAATGCTTCCACTGGAAAAAGAACTGTCCTCAGAAAATGACATACTATCCCACGAAGACAAAAAGCCTATACCCGCCGGGATTGAAGAACTGCCAGAAGAGACCGAAGAACTGTCCCCAGAAAATGGCAACCCATCACTGGAAGATGAGGAAATTTCTCAGGCAGTGAGGATTGAAGAAACGTTATCAGAAGACAAGCGTTTATGCCAGGAGGGCAATAGACCCACCCCAGTACCACAACGACGTACATCGCAGCAGGAAGAACCGAGGAAATTTTTTGCAAACGCGTCTTGTGTTAAAAAATATTCTTTTCTTTTGGAGCAAGGAGTAGAATTGACCGATGCTGCAAAGGAACTAAGCGAGGAGGAAATGAATTCGCTGTGTGAAGATGTTTTCAAACCTCTTGACTTTTACTCCATTTTACACGAACGAAGAAAGCAACAACTTTCTTCTTCAAAGGTCGTAACAAATATGCAGGATTTATTTCAAAACTGAAACAAACCTGTAAGAAAAAATTGCATTTCACGCAGGATAAATTAGCGGAAATCATAATTGCTTGTGTTAGCTAGCTTCAGTTTCACTTGGCCGTGTTGAGAATGAACGAAAAACTCTTTCATATTATTGAAAGTAGACAGTTCTAGGATATATACGCATTTTCGAGACTCCGCCGCCGCTTAGTAGTTTAGCTATGGAAGAAACATTTGTACCAATCTAAATTATACAATGAGTTCTGAAATAAACTCCGATGATGCTATGCTGTTGTGTTTTTATTTCTGTCTTCGTTAACGTTACTGTAAGCAGAATTTAAAAATCAATTAGATCCTTCATCCTTAATTCAGAAATGAAAAAGGATTTTATTTACGATTTTTCGAGAATCTTGGCCTTATATCTGCATTTTCTTATCTCGCACAAACCTAAGCCTACCCGGCTTAGGTTATTGTATTAATTAGAATATCCCGTTTGGCAGCCGGTTAGCTGTGTCGCTTACCATTTGATAACGTTTAATTTGGCGCGTGCTCGTATAGTATATATGTCACGAGGCTCGCGCCCAAATTCGGTGAAACTTCAGTGAACTATTTTTGGAAATGTTCTTCTGATGACCGCTATTAAATTACATGTTTATTGGTGGTAACATTCGGCAATTGATAACAACGACGACTCAAATAAACACCATCTTACCCCATTTATGCCAAAAAATTGCATTTCACTCAGGATAAATTAGCGAAAATCATAATGTTGCTTGTGTTAGCTTTAGTTTCACTTGGCCGTGTTGGGAATGAACGAAGGACTCTTTCATATCATTGAAAGTAGATGGTTCAAGAGACAACGAGTCTTTCCCGCCGGGATTGGAGAACTGCCAGAAGAGACCAAAATCTGTATTCGAAGGTTCTTTTTACTTTCCCTTTATTGTTTTGTTCGCTGGATGCAAGCTTATCGGTCAGCGGTGATCCGAAACATAGTTTAGGCGGGAAAAGAACGCGTGGGAAGTAATTTCCCCAACCCACGTCCCGTGGTGTGCCGCGCCACGCCCCGTCGCAAATGTCGCCGGCGAACCTTAAAATCTCGTTATCTAAAGTTTTATTTTACAAGATATCTTCACTCGGTGAGAAATGATTCTTTTTATAATGCGATACTCTCTTTTATGTGTAATATCCTCGGCACTATCACATATCATAAGTCTTTCTATACTTTCTATTTCAGCCATCAAACTAGTAAAATACATTTTACAAGGAAGTTAAATTGTGATACTTTATATCAGAAGAAAAATATCTGGGAGCTGTTTGTGGCATATGGTTAATTACCCTTTTGTATTTTTAAATGATATATTTTGATTAAAAAGTGATGAGAGAAGAAATAGCAAATACCTGCTTTCAGTGCACTGTCTTTACTTGAATAGAATAATATATTTGTGAACTTGATGATCAAATGATGGCAAATGCCATATTTCCTTTGTGAATAAGCTACTTGACGTTCGATATTTCCATTCTATTTTCAACGCACATGGGGCAAGAAGCTGAAGTTTGAGTTTAATCAATGACAGCCGCGGGTTCTCGGCAAATTCTTGCAGTAAATTTCGATCTCGCATCATATACCATATTTATTGCAAAATAATTAATTCACAAGATTACCAGATTAGGGAACCAGCAATTACAAACAATTTTTATAGTTTTTGACAGAAACATTTTTATGATTCCGGAACTCGCAACAGGCTTGTGAATTCTATATTACATCAAAAGTGACCAGCAGGAGTAACACCATTTTGTCATTGTGAATAAATAACTAAAGAAAGAGGAATTTCTTCAGTTCGCAAAGTAGCTTAATTGTCACTTACGGGTCAAATCCGATTTTGACCTAGAGTAGCTATCACGAGGTATCTGTACGAATAACAAGCCTTGCCTCAATTTTAAAACACGGTCATTTTCTCATATCCTTTGCGTTAAATTACTTGAACATGTCAATATTATCTATTACGTGGTTTATTTGTGCAAAATTTACGTGACAAGGAGCATGCTAAACCGACAAATTAAAGAGCGATTTCTCTAGACTACCAGGAGGCATTACATTAATTACCATTTGAGGAAAGATGCTAAATTCAATTACCTTACTGATTGTTTTACATTTGTTAGGTATCCCTGGCCGGCTACATCAATTGAAAATCTGTATGACCATTTCCGTTGTATTTGCCCATTCTCAAAACAAACGAAACGATTGATATTACCTTCTGAGGGCATTTAAGATTGTTTCGTCAGCGAATCGACAGGTGATATTAGTAAAAACATTGTAACCTTTTCACCAGAGAACCATTTGGTCGTAGCTAAGAACTAAGATGGCGTCAAGGAGTCAAGCTCCGCGCAAAATCTTACTTGTACTGATCATGGCACTTCAATTTTGTGCAAATCGTGCTCTGCATTCTACCGTCGAGGTCGAGACTAAACTAGGTATCATTCAGGGACTAACTGAAGTAATTCCGAACGCCCACGGCCCCATAAAAGCTGTACATAAATTCCTGGGAATTCCCTACGCATCTTCACCAATAGACAAGCTGCGATTTGCAGCGCCGCAGCCGCACAATGGATGGAAGAGGGATGGCATCTACAAAGCGACTCACTTCAGAAGTATCTGCATGCAAATGATACATCACTACAACGTCTCCATTCGCCAAGCTTGGGAGGGATTCTCCGACATTGACGAGAACATCAGCGAGGATTGTTTGTACCTAAACATCTACACGCCCGCCCAAAACACATCCCAACAACAAAACAAATCCCAAGAACTTTATCCCGTCCTAGCTTATATCCACGGTGGTGGATTTTTCGCCGGAACTCCGATACGAGTAGTAACTCCTGGTCAATATTTACCTCTGCAAGGCATTATTCTCGTGACTATTCAATATCGACTTGGCGCATTCGGCTTCTTCTCTACAGGCGATTCTACGGCGCCAGGAAATTACGGAATGTTAGATCAAGTTGAAGCGCTGAAATGGATCAAAGAGAACATTGAGAGTTTCAGTGGCGATCCTTCCAGAGTCACGCTTCTCGGTGAAAGCGCGGGAGGCTCCAGTGTTAATCTTCACCTTCTTTCGTCACTGTCAAAAGGTCTTTTCCATCGTTTGATAAGTGAAAGCGGGACTGATTTGTCGCCATTTGCGTTCCACGGAGGTGTCACTTCCTCATCATTAAAGCTTGCCGAGCATTTAAACTGTGCGTCCTCGAACAAGAGAGAATTGATGGAGTGTCTTCGGGATAAACCAGCGCAGCAAATCTTGACTATCTCAAACAATTTGGAGTTTTATCCTGCTGTAGACAAACACTTTCTGCAAGATTCACCGATAAATCTCCGAAAGGCGGGAAAGTTTCAAAAGTTACCAACCATCGCTGGATTCGTGAGCGATGAAGGCTCGTTCTTGCTTCAGGGCTACTCCGCATTAAAATACAACAAAACTATCTTCAGACGATTTATAGAAGAGCATATGATCAGAGGAATGGGGCACACTTCAGACAGAAATCCGCTTTTAGTCGACGCAGTGGAATTTCAATACACACCATGGCCTACAGAGAATAACTCAACAAAGATGCGTCAGAGTATCATCGATGCTTTCACCGACTACTACGTGGTCGCTCCGACGTATGCAAGCCTTTCTTTTCAAAGTCAGCACTCTCCAACATGGTTATACGAGTTTAGACATCGCTCTGCCCACAGCCCTAAACAGGAGTGGGAAGGAGTGGCTCATGGCGATATCACTGCATATGTATTTGGTGTACCACTGTTGAACACTACCTCACCCCACCCTTACACTGCAACCGACAGAAACATCAGCGATTTCATGGTGACAGTTTACACAAACTTTGTCAAGTTTGGCAACACAACACCTGAGCCCGTGTATGGAATAAAATGGAGGAATTTCGAGCCAAACTACCAAGCCTGTCTTCGAATCGAAGCCAATCCTCGAGTGTCGAAAGATTTCAAGGCTCTCAAGGTTGCATTTTGGAATGATTACCTCCCCGAGCTCTCGAAGTCTTTGAACGAAAAACTAAAATGCCAAGGACCTGATGTACAAGGAGCGAAAGGCGGCGGCCATACCAACAAAATCCCCCCGTGGGGAGCCCGCTGGGGTTTAATGTTTGCATTATTTCTTGTAAAAATTTGGCTATTAGCTTCATAAACCTGAAAGTAAAAGCGATATTCAATACGCTGGGAAAAATTTAGAGCGCTGTAGTCCTTTTCCAAATTTTAGAACTTAGCTCTGTGATAAAACAGCGCGTAAAGCAGTGAAAAGGCTCGCAATATGCAATTGTTTAAGGTCGTGTTTAACACAAAACGAGCGAATACGGAAACCTGATAGCACTCGTTAAAATTAACCACTCAGGCAGCTGTATAAAGCATAAAGCAATTTTTTATCGCTTAAATTTACAAGCAACATACTGCGTATTTCAGAACAAGCGTATGAGTACATTGATTTCCGTAGTTATTTTAAATGTTAAAGATAATTAAATGTACAGTTAGAGAACAAAAAAGAGCACGTTTTCAGTTGTATAAGGCAGAACAACATAACGAGGTTTGAAGCATCTTGGAAATTGTTTACAACTTCGAGTAATTGAAAAAATATAAGGATTCCATTACCTGAATAGTGCACGGAGTGTTTTTTAAACATGTCGCCTGTCCGCCGGAAATTTATTTTCCACCTGCCAGGTTTTCAATGCCAAACATGTCATGGATTACAAACATGTCATGACCAGATGAAACGAGAATAAAAAAATACTTAAGCAATAGACCACAAGTTACTATGGTTTATAGGCTGATAAACCAGGCGGGATGTTGGTAGAACACGAGAAGAATTTGTAAATCACAAGCCGCAGGCGAGTGATTTACAAATTCTTTGAGAGTTCTACCAACACCCCAAGTGGTTTATCAGCCTATAAACCACAGTAAGTTGTGGTCTATTGCTTTTATATAATAATTCAGAAAATGTGCGATTTTTCCATGAGTTTACTGGCACAATAAACCATAGCTGATTGACCAATCATAGCACGCGCATTGATTTGGTTATCATATAATAAAAATAAACCAAGTTTATAAACTTTGAGTGAGCAACATTAGCAGTGAAATCCCCTTGGAGATTATATTAGAATTTCCTTAACGTGTACATCTTAGTATTCAAATTCGTTACAGAAAACATTTTATAAGGTGCCAGCAAGCGTACCAGTCGTATACCTGAGCGTCAAATGTCAATATAACCTAGAAACCTGATTAATCTTATTAACATCCATAATATGAAAACAACAAACAACAACAGCAGCAGCTTTGTAGAAGCAACGGTTTACATTTTTCAGATATATCGTATTATTTAATTCTTATAACTTGGCCCGCCATTTCGGACTGGACTGGGCAATACTGTACAGAAGAAAAGGTTGTTGCGACACAGTATGTTAGAAACAAATAGTGTAATTTTTGCTGTAAAATGTTTCAAAAGTACCTTTAAGCCGACGCGTTCTTACTTATATGGAAAAACAGCCTATTGCTTTTGTCATTTATGTAATACTGTAAGTACAATTACACTCGGTAATCTTGTATACTCCTTAGTCCTATGTTAATCACGTTACATTAGAAACTGTTTTGTGTGTACAGAAACATTGTACATTCGCTTTCGTTGAGAATATATTAAAAACACTTTTCGAAAACAGATTATTAATTATGTTCAAGTCACTGTGTCGTCTCTTTCCACAATAGAATGACAATGAAAGCTCATGAAAACTGCATGACTCACATTTTACGCCAGAGGTTTCCAACGAGTGTAATGGTTTCTAACAATTCCACAAACATTGTAAATTTTGGCAATTACTGGTAAGCTTACGCCGAGTCTCACGGTCCCATAGGAGCTTAGGGCTCCAAAGCTCTAGATTTAAAATAGCCGGGCACCAGAGCTTCGGGATTACGGGCCTTGTTGGCTAATTCTATGTGACATTTTCATGCGATCATTAACCAAACATTGGTCATCCACAGCAGTTCAATAACAATTTACAATGACCAATACTTAAAAACTTTCAAGAAGTTTAAAGTGGAAAGCTAGAGACGGATCCCTGTCTTGAAAATGAACTTTGACTTTGACCTTGACCTTCATGTTCGCGGCAAGCGAGCGAAGGCTTTCCACAAATTTCTTCTGCTCTTTCTCAATCCACGGCCTCGTAGCGTCGTTGATTTGGTAGGGAGTCACGTGCACGCGAATGCTTGGCACGTGCTTGACCAAATGGTAAAGGAATTTTTCATCAGTTATCCACGTGTTTGATTCGCCGCTATGTCCTCCGTCCAACCAGTACATGGCGCAAACGCGTGACGCGAAGTCATTGAGACGAGGGTCTACACCAGCGGATACCACGGATAGTTCGTAAATGATTTGATTTAGAACAACACATCCTTTACTGAAACCCACAAGAACCACTTGAAAATCACACGTGGGATCTTCTTCTTCCATTGGAATGTCCAGAACTGTATGGATGGAAAGGTGCTCGTCAAAAACGCAGGTTGAATGTTTCACATTTGATCAATTAACTCCAATAAAATTTAGCCTCCCACGCAGAGGGCGTTATTGGGGGATCGCATTTCACTTTTCCGAGGGCGATCCGCCAATAACGCCAACTTCGACACAACTGGTTATAGGCTCCACAACCACAGACAAAAGTAGTTGGGAAGGCTGTAAACATATACCCGATTACAGTAAGTTTTGAACCCAACTTAGAAAACACTAATACTACACTGTTTTAGGATCCCCCCCTCCCCCTATCAATGTTGGAATCTCACTTTACAATCTCGTACGCAAAAGGTTGCTATATAAACGAAACCGTATGCATGGGAATGACAAGAAACGACTTAAAACACTAATATTTTGCAGTCTACCTGTAACATTATTATCCAACTGTGCTTCGTAGAGTACAAATAACGCCCAATATGTGTGGGGGAGTTTGGAGTGCATGACAGAAGGTTGAGAAGCGCTAGAGTCACTCGCTTAGGCGCAGCCCTGAGCAACTTTAGCTTCTCGAGTGTTCTCTGAGCTCTTAAATACATCCATAACCCAACAGACGAACCATTTCTATTATGACATAGAAATCGGGCGGCATGTCATTGTCCGCGAGCGTTTGTTTCATTACTTGTCAAAACGATAGCTATTTTCCATTTCCACTGTCTTTTTTCATGCTGTTTCAGGTCAGTAAATCTATACCATTAGCGGAAAACTTGGGATGACCTTCACTATCGTGGAGGAGTAAATAACATTTACGACAATAGTTCAAAAAGCAAACAACTTTCACTCACCCTGTTTGACTGCATCCTCTAGCAAGGCTCGCAAATGATGCAAGGCGCCATATTCATGATTCCTGTGATCCGGGACACCAAACATATTGGCCTCCACAAAATTTTGATAACAGGCAAATGTACTGAGGTGATACCGAGATGGGCGAACCACCCACACAAAGCTATTGGGAAATCTTTTTTCTAAAATTCTGGCCGTGGATTCTAAATTCCACTCCTTCCATTTCTTATTGTGCGTATGTCTTTCCATGTTTTCTACGTAATCCTGAAAATAAACCAAATCTGACATTAATACGCCGAACGCATCGAAGCCCTCTGCTTTCAACCCCACCCCTCTCCCCGTTCCCCGTCCCAGCCCGAAAGGGTTGCAAGGCAATTTAGTTTCCCACTAGGAGAAGGTTCCGTGCGGCCGCGCAAAAACTTTTTCCTTTTGTTTATTTGGAAGAATTAAAAAGTTTAAGCCAAAAACGTCGTTACATGTCATTTTTAATCATTTCTGAGCCCTCGTTCCGGAAAACCAGGATTTGCGATAGAACGGAACCTAGTTCACTGTTTTTCCGTCATGATGAAAGCATTTGTATTTGTCGTCCAAAACGAACAGACTCACAGCGACTGTTGGTTATACGGCTTCATCTTAAACAATTTATTGACTTTACTTTTTGAACACTACACGACTATTGTCATGAAAACTACCTCCACAGACAGGGTACGGTAAACTGGAAAGGTAAAATGTGTACGAGCTTTCCAACAAAACATTGAGAAAAGCGGACCTTCTCTGTGTTACGGCCGTGACCGTAATTCATGGTGAAACATCCACGAGTGCCTTAAGGCAGGAATGGATGATACATGTAAATCCAATATTAGATAGTGGTGATCTTTCCCAAGAAAACATAACCCAGTATTTTTCGCAATAAGTCACTGACAGTAATCTTACAAGAGTTCTGCAAATATCAAACCAGTATAGACCAGTATACTTAGTTGAGGTGGTAAGTACATATGTGATTTTTGGCGTCTGGCATTACACGATGTAAAGATTCCCAAACACGAACCTTGTCAAACGAAGAGTCAATAATTCAATACATAAATAAAAAAGAAACATTCGTTTTCTCTTTGAAGAATGTTTAGCGTTTGTTGATGAGCACATCAAAGAAATGAAACTCAATGTTCTGCGCACTTGAATAAACTGAATTTTGAGACGTCACACGTGAATTTTACCATGATGAACACTTGCTGGTTTACGTTCTTATCTATCCACGATTACGCAGAATTGAAACTAACTGATTTTTTTTATATTGGGAAGGAAATAAAGTTTAACAGGCAGCTCTCTCCACACGCGGCAATTACTTTCACTTTAGATAGTTTATTCAAATTGTTCGCGTCTCGTCTCTTGTAACACAAAGAAATTGAAGTTTATTACCGAGCTTTGACGCGTTTATTTCAAGAAATACATGTGTGCCACAAATTCGCGAGTTGCGCGGCTTTGGAAATCAAGCCTATTTGTACGGAGAGAACTCATTGAACAAAAGCTCCCCAGAGGGCTAACGTAATAGTACACAAGACAAAACAAAACAGCTTGTCTAGAAGGGCAAAGAAACGATTTCTCGCCAGCCGCAAACTTTTATAAGTGGAAGAAGAAATCTCTCGTTTTGAAGCAATGGTTTGTTTTAGTTTCATTAACAAGATAATTTGCGCACTTATTGGAATGCGCTATTTGACGCAAATATTGGATGATAAAATAATCAGTCGGCATAGCGCCTTTCATTTCAAAGCTTTTAACTTCAATAACTTGATAAACAAAATAGTTTAGCCAGTACATTGATAACAATCATGTACTAGACTGTCAGCCCTCGAGCAAAAGAACATTTTTCAGGTTACGTTAAGACAGCAAATAATGAAGCTGGAAGATTCAAGACTTTTAACTCACACTGGTCAAGTCCAGTTACCACGAAACACTTTAAAAACTTAGCGCAAAAGACAACAAGTCGAGGCGCACTGCCATTTTCCACACAACACTGTTATAAAAAAATAAGTAACTTGATAACATATCATTAAATTCTTCATCATTCTAATGATGTGATATCGGGCAGAATCTTTGTACGTACATTAACACAAGCTTACCTGTACATCACCCGGGAAAAATACAACATGCTGTTGAGCTTCAGAACCGCAAAAGACTACATCATTCTCTCGTTTTTCATAGCCACGTGCACGTATACGAACTGTAGGTAAAGTAGAAGTTTTATCCATAAGGATAGCAAAGTTAAGCGTTAAAATTAAAAACGTGCGTACATAAACTGTCCTTCAGGAGTTATCAAAATAAACAAAGCATCGTGTATAGCAATATTAACGAAACATTACCATAAATATTGGACAATGTTTGCGTAATAATCCATATCCCTTTGTTATACCCCGTTAAATTAATCCGGTCTTTGACAACTGCATGGTGCCACGCTGGCGGAAGGTTCACACAAAACGAATCGAAGGAAATGAACTTCGCGTATAAAGTTAAACACACTTAAATTATTTATGTACGCTAAGAACAACATCATTCGGTCGTTAATTGTTTTAATTTAAGCATTTTTGAGCCGGAAAATTCCCATTCGGAAAATCTAAGTGCCTTTAATTAAGCAAAAATGCTGAAATGTAATTTCAATAGACCAAAACCACATGGAATAACAGGAGCAACGAAAGAGAAAAGTTAACAATGGCGAGCATAATTACACCAAAACTTTCAAAACAGATGTATTGTTTCGTAAATGAGCTTTTGCGTACTTTGGACATTAAATCTGTTTGTTTTCGATCTTCAAAAATCGCATCGTTAACAATATTCTAGTTTATATTGATGACCAATATTGTAAAATGTTCACC
Source organism: Blastomussa wellsi (assembly GCA_947652115.1). Taxonomy (NCBI): domain Eukaryota; kingdom Metazoa; phylum Cnidaria; class Anthozoa; order Scleractinia; family Plerogyridae; genus Blastomussa; species Blastomussa wellsi. The sequence goes on along the minus strand of OX393566.1, from coordinate 26,909,221 downwards.
GCGAAAGCACTGTAAGACATTAAACAATGTTTATCTTCTATCCATCAAAAGCCCATTCCCAAGTTTTCTTTTGCCCAAACATTCGTTTGCATTACCATTCCTAACTGGAAACATTAAAAAAGGTTTCGTTAAAATCTTTATTAAGTACTGTTCTATGGTATATCCAACTGATCAAACATTCGCAAATTGCTACTAACAATATTTTCCAAGACGTGTTGATCCGATCCAACAAGTTCGATTACATTCTATTGCCTTTCTGCTGAATTTAAGTTTAACAAATTGTTTCGATCAAAACTTTCGCTCAATAAATGTTTAAAAGGCAAATATATTCCTATAACGTTTTAATAGCCCAGCTCGGCGAAGGACCGAAAACACCGCCATGTTTTTGCTATAACAGGTTTGACAGAAAGCATGAACTGCGGATGTAGACGAAAGTGAGAAATGATCATCGCAGTGAATTTCCAATTTAAGCAATTGGAATAAAGAAGCCTGAAACTGGTTTACTGCTAGACATAAGGAATAGTGTCAATTCGAAAGCTAACAAGAATGACCGAGAAAGCCTGATTTTCTCCTTGTCACTACATAAACATCTGACAAACCGCTAAATGCGGCGTTCTAAGTTATCTCGTTAAGCGCATGCTCAACATTAGATGCCCTCTATAATATTGTACAGTTGGGTGGCCCCTGAAAATGTGCCTGCATGGTCTCACTTAGGGTGTTCTAGCTCAATTAAAAGAGCGGGTTTCAGAAGTTCTGCGTTCTTGTCCCGTTTTTGATAAGCCTGAAATGTTTTAACCACTTTTCTTTTTGCAACTGCCAATTGCTTTTAAAAGTTGTGTACATATAAAATCCCACTAGGCTCTTTGTAGCTCAGTGAATTAGATTTTTTCTTTATCCCACGTTCGCGACAACATGAAATTACCTCCTTCTTACGGTTTTTCTTGCGTTAAATCTTTCTCCTGCAGTTTAACGCTTGAGATCTTGAATATGAACTATTAGAAATTTGTTGAGTGTTGGGTAAACTTACTTCGCAGCTTTTATTTGAGGTTGAACGCAAGACTGATGGACGCTGCTTGAGAACTCAATTAATTCTCAACAGCGATCAACATCTAATTTCTCCCGAGTGCATTCAAAGTAAGAAATCCTACTGTTACAAAGCACAAGCCATGCCAGTTATGAGAATTTCTATTTTGACTGACAGAAGGTGGTATCCTGATAAGAAAATAACTTTCAAGTTAGAGTAAATTCACTTTTTCTTGTTTATTTCCTCAATTATTTATATACAGTACACATAAATTGATAACGCAGGTTTAACTCAGTAATTAACAACACAGGGAGAAATTACACTTTGATCACTCTTGGAAATTAAAGGGTTCCAAGCTGACTCTATCCACGCAAAACTATTTACATAACCACAATATGCACACTACGAAATATATGCACACTACGATAACATTTTTCATTTTTACCTTGATAATGATGTTACTTAGCCACATCAAAACATCAGATCACACCTGCCCGGGGAAATCGGATATGACAGGGGCGGGGATGCTCGTCAGAAATTTTGAATTAAACCCCTAAAGGAGACCGATCAAGGCGTGGCCCAAGCTTTTTTGACCCCTAAAAGAGACCATGGCACAGACAAATTAAAAACGTTGTAGAAAACTTTGATTATATGAATCGAGTATATAAAACGAATTAAAAATATACATATTGAATATATTTAAGCAATAGACCACAAGTTTCTATGGTTTATAAGCTGATAAACCACGCGGGATGTTGGCAGAACACGAGAAGAATTTGTAAATCACGAGCCGCAGGCGAGTGATTTACGAATTCTTCGAGTGTTCTTCCAACATCCCAAGTGGTTTATCAGCTTATAAACCATAGAAACTTGTGGTCTATTGCTTTTATATAATAATTCAGAAGACGCGCGATTTTTCCATGAGTTTACTGGCACAATAAACCATAGCTGATTGACCAATCACAGCGCGCGCATTGATTTGGTTATTATATAAATACTTTTATATTTCTTCACGGCTAAATATAATGGAGTTTTGCCCAGAGACCAAAATCTGACATTTGTACCCTAAGCGAGACGATGAGCATCCCTGTCCCTTTCATATGTGAGTCCCGCCCAGGCACACCTGTTTTAATATTTGTACTGACGTTTTTCAGTTAACTATTAACTTAAGTACACCACATGTAGTCAACTACAATATATATTTGAAAAAATAGGATGCCGTTGTGGAGAGCAAGACTATTCTTCCTAACAAAGATGCTATTTTCTGACTTTTTCAATTTATTGTGATAATGTTCATTCAATTCAAGCAACTTTGTTCTTTTACTAAACATTATTTGTATCTTAGTAGCTATATGTTTATTAGAAACTGGTTTATACGATATTGCTATTGTTTAATTTTTGGAAAATCATTGTTTAATTGAACACTTGCTAATATTAAGATGGACACTATCTAACCGTCCATCTTAGGGAGATGTCCAGATTACAGAGAGTTAAGATACAGTAAAATGACTGACAAAGGCAGAAGAGACAAACACTAGTTGTCTGTCTTATAGAGGTGTCTGATACCAACACATGAAAACATGCTGTAGTTTTCAAACAGATTAAGCAGATTTGCCTGAACGCCATGGTAATATTTCCCTGTTGTACAAAAACTCTCCATTTGGGCTTGTTGTTCCCCTTGGAAGAAGGGCACAATAAATTGGCGTATCAGCTCCTGAAATAAACAACAGGTGTGGTTTGATCATTAAAAATGAAATTAATAAGGAAGAAAGGGAGGGAAGGAGTCAACAACAGAAAATAAAAATACTTATACTTTCATAAGAAGCTGTACCAACCTTCCTCCGGAGTCCGAGTAGCTCTTTCTCCACCCAAAGCTGTTCGAACCCAGCCAGGACACACCTAATGGGTAATATTTTATTATAATTGGATATTCTTTCGGTTTGGGAAAAAACGCAGAAATCAAAAACACAGCCATTCCATGTGCTTTTTCGTTTTACTCTTTTTTCTCGACCATCCAATAATACTCTTTACAAGTCTCCAATCCCTGCGCGGCTACGCGCCTGGGGCTTTCCAACAGTCACGACAGACAAACAAGTCCGAGAATGTCAATAATCAGTTAAATCGTCTCTCCATCAATTATTTGCCTCGCATACTGGGCTACAGGTAGTTGTTTTGACCCACAACCGCTGCCTTAATCCTCAATTATTCTTGTTTTCATCCCGCTTTGTTATACTATTTTATGTATTTATTGCACATTTTGTTATCTTCTTTGTACAACTGAAAATGAACTTTAAAAGTATTGTCTGGTTTATTTAAACCTTAATGATGATAATGATAAATAGAATCATATAAATTATGTGAAAAATGCTTGCTACATTGAAACTGAGAGGGAGGTGGTACTGGAATGAAGAGAGAAGGCCATGAAAAGAGGGTGGGGAGGGGTAAGGGGAGACTTGCTGGTGCAGGGAAGAAAAGGAAAGGAGGGGGCAGGAATGAGATGGGATCCACAGGGGAGGATAGTGGCAAATAGAGGAGAGGGGTGAGGAAAAAAGCTGGGTTCAATAACAGGTGGAGTTGGAAATGGTAATCTAAAGAAGGCTATTGGGAGTGAGAGAATGAAAACTGAGAGAGATGCACAGAAAATCGACAATGAATAAATTGAATGTAAATAATGAAGAAAAGCAGAGAGCAAACATATGAGGACATTGTTGTATCTTGGATGCAAGGTAACATGGAGTTTTGTTCTTTTTCTTAGTTTATCTGCTTACAAGTGATAAGATAATTGACAACATGAAAATTATAAACACTTACAGCATTCACTAAGATTCCCTCACGCGGATCATGTTTAAACTCATGAGCTTGCGCCATGCTTAGAGCTGTCATGCCGATCTTGGAGACACAGTAAGCTAAGAAGAACAAATACGTCTTTGTAAATATGCACCAATTTACATTTCACACACTGGGGGAGGCTCGTAAGGGAGGATGGCGATTCTCCCTTCCCCCTAAAGAATACATCGTGGACAATGATCACCTAATAAGTATATAGTAATAAAAATTTATTTGTAAAAATTTCTGATCAAATCTAAACATACCTGGACTGAAAGTTGAATCATCTGGCCAGCCATTTTCTGTAACCTTTCCCTCTTTAGTATCACTGGCAGCAAAAAATGAAAACACACAGAATCATATTACATTATTTCACTACTAATTAGGGGGTTTCATTAAGTTTTTGCGCAGGAGGTCAGTACAGTTTTCAGCCAGGAATTTTTAGTTTTTCTTATAAAAGAAAGTAAGCATCTAGAAGTTGAAAACAGCCGGGTCATGGCTATGTCTCATTCACAGCCAGTCAATTTGCCGCCTGATTAACAACAAATAAGTACAATTTATAATGTTGTGCACTACATCGTAAATCATGAATAAGGCTTTGTCAGATTTAATTTAATTAAGATGATTTTCCTTCGTAAGTACCTGAGATATTTTTCCATCAGGGACACAATCTCAGCTACTGTCAATGTCAGGGAAGCAAACTGCTTCTGCAGTGCAGGAGAAACATGACTTAAGCTTCCAAGCAGGGACGACACATTCACCACCCTGTTAGACAAATCAAAACTTGCTTTGATTTTTTTCCTGAGCATCAACAATTCAACAGGGCAATTATTCTGGGGAGGCTCTGCCCTGTAATCCATACCCTTACTCCTTTTAAACCAATTGTGACAGAGTTTAACCCTTACATAATAATGTATTCATATTATTTTAGATTGCAGTTGTGTCATTTCCCAAATTATCTGGAAAATATTATTCTTTCGTTAAATTCTGTCAACCTTTCTAAGCCTGAATATAAGTTATTTTATAGTTTATATAATATGTATATAATGTTATTAGTTGCGATATTAACTAATTGTGTGCTTTTCTTATATTAATGTTTTATACGAGTGACATATTTCAATTTTATTATTTCAGACTTCCCCAATAGCGTAGTATTATAGCATTTTCCTCCTCTTTTTCTTTCTTTCTATGTGTGTATTTGTGCTATCTTGCTGACCATTAATTTATGTTCATTTAACGCTGTTGCCTTCTGGCTGCCTGGCTCCGCTAGCCCTTATGGTTATTCCAGGCAGCCAGCAACTCTATTTTTATTTTCAATATTGTTTTAAATTTAACACAGGCAAGTGAGTATGAAATATAAAGATAATTGTTGCATATGTAATGAAACTTGTGTACCTACAGTATAAATTATCCACATTTTTCACATAATGATTTACTTTTTGCTATGGGCCTGTTAATTATAAATTAAAGATGAATTGCTGGTAGGCTGTCTGTCTATAGCAGACAAGCTAACTCTGCAAGTTGCTGTTTCATTCTCTCCTGTCTGCAATAACTTGTTTCACCTGGCATGAGGCCGCAGTAGTGGGAAGAAGCTTTTGCACATATTCAGCGTTCCGAAAAAATTTATCTTCATTGTTGTCACAGCTCTCTCAGTGTAAGGTTCAGTTCTCTGTTATTTGAATTAAAAAAATTTAATTAACACTGTGACAATAATTAAAGTACTGTCCAGGGACAGGATACACACTTGGGACATGTACAATCAGCTGCTAATAATTTATCTAGTAATTACAATAATTAAATAAATTTGCTATATTGATAAAGATGAGACCTACGACTTCCCAGAGCTGAATCAAGAATCTAACAACAGGAGTCCAATCAAATCAGCCATTTTAAAATCTTGTTGTTTCAAGGTAGTTTAAAAGGGTTGATGTAATTGGACAATCTTTGTTGGATTCAAGCCAATCAAATTATGTTTCCTCAGTGCCACTTGTTCCTTGTGCACAGGCCCAGCTGTCTAAGGGGAACATTAGCGGCTCTGGGGCAAGAATGGTGGGTGCTTTAACCAACTGAGCTACGGAGACTACTCTAGTTCCATATACACATTTTCACACTTCACTATCTTAAATTAAATATTACAAAAAAGGGGATGCTTGCAACTAGCAATACCTTAAATCTACAAAAATATAGGAAAACAGAAATTGACTAAGAAAGTAAAAGGGAAAAAGACAGATGTCCTGGCGTATTTGGTGTCTTGCATACTGGCACAATCAGTAATGCCGAAAACATCATGGGTGTGATAGATGATGCAAAATGTTAAATTTTGATCACAGTTGGTAAATAAATGATAAAGATGAAAATGTTTATTTGTCATGCACATGGGACAAAGAAACTGACAGGTTTAAACCCACGACCCTCCAGATATCGGTGGGCCCTCTTACTAATAACTTCTTCCCACCTTGAGAAGCACACCAGAATTGTTAATCAACACATCTAGTCCACCAAACTTCTCCTGCACATGAGCTCGCAGCTGGTCAATACTCTCCTGTGATGTTATGTCAAGTTGATGGAACTTTATATTTGTCACATCTAATTCTTTGCACAGTTCTCCACAAACTTTCGCACCAGCATTCTCATCTCTAGCTGCACAATTTAATATAATGACGATAAATTAGTAAGGTTTCTACAGTGCTGGATTTTTACAGTAAGACATTTTTAAGAAGCTGGTGGCAGCAGATCGAAGTTCTATTAATAAATGAAATCAACCATAATTAAACATGGTGGGCATATAAAAGACCTAAAAATGCTAATATTTAGGTTTCAGTCATTTTGTTAATGGATTTCTACCATTTTGTTACCAAAACTAGTAGCAAAATGGTGGAAAATTTTACATTTCAACCCACATAAAAACAGTATTCAAGGCAATAAGCCAGGAAAACTGTTTCTGGAAAGCCAACAATGCTTGCTTGATATCAGTCAAATGCGATCAAATGAAGCCACATCCTGCACACTTGACGCAAAATGGTTTTCCAGAGTTAGAGATAAAATGTCTTACACTGACCTTGAAATAATATTATCATTCAATTCATTATTTCCCTCCTTCTCATTGGCCCAGACCCTATCACGTGACCTACAAATAACTGCCTACGAATGATCGATGGTCCACTCATGCGTATTAGCATCCAACAATGATTTCGCTACAAATAATAGTCTGCTCATGCGTAGTTGTGCCCAATTCCAGGAAAAATGGCAGGTTGTTTTCCAGAGTTATGAGAGAAGCTGCCTGGTAAACTCGAAAAAACAGCAGGAAAACAACAAAGGAAACGAAAATATTCCCCTTTGGCAGTGCCTGAAAGAAGGTGAATTGACTGAAGACTAGCTTGTATATTATTGAATGTGAAGTTATGGTTTTGGTTGTATTAATTCATCAAGAAAGCAGGCGGTCAGAAGTACCCAAAGGTAATTGTGCAACACTAAAACAAATTAAGTTATCGAACTTTCCAGAAGGCTGAGGCAAATAATTGATCTGCTAGCCACTGACAAATCACGATATTTTGCTCAACCTCGTCCAGTAATTGTTAATTATTTGATATTAAATAAGGGGTAATACATGTATTGCAAGAAACTGTTCTTTAATTGAGCCATGATTTAGTGACATTTATTCCTTTTAAATTTAATGATACTACTAAATCTAAAATGGTAATGTATGATCATCTACAAATTCTATGAAAAAACAAAAATGACTAATACTTGTACATTACCAGTAAAAAGGACAACCCCATTGAATTCCTTGCACAACCTCTTGACGATTGCATAGCCAATACCACGGTTACCACCGGTTACCTAATCCAAAATAAAGAAAATCAGTTCTCCATTGAGGGAGGAGACCCCTAACTATGAAACGGTTGCTATTGATGACTTCTACCCATCATATCTTGGGTTCCCTTTCGATCCTGGGATTAGTTTTTGCCATGCTTGTTCTATTGGAGGCTCACTGCACGCTTAAAACTCACACAGCTTTATACATCTTTCTCGGATGAAACCAAAGCCAATGGATAGAGTGCATTCAGATGCAAAATCTGTCGTATGGATTTGTGCAGATTCCTATTAGTTAAAAAGCTATCACGTCATAAAATTTTTGTGACATCATAACTTTTACAGTATTGTGAATTTCAAAAAATCGATATGACAGATTTTGCATCTGAATGCACTCTCACTGCACTCTGCACTCTGTTTCAGTCAAACACAAGAAGCGATTTACGTGATCATCGCCATTTTTTGTTCGAATTAGCCATTTATTAAATGAGCAAAGGTGCGAATGCATAAAATCGATTAGGCTCGATTGGCTTGAAAAGTGAATCCAAACACATAAAAGAGCACTCAATCTGGCTATAAAAGACGTCAATGGTGGGCCGTTGGGTCTTCAAAAATCCCGGGGACTACCTGTACGGTTTTTTAAAAAAAATTAAACCATAACAAATATTTTTATCTATAGGAAAACATAGAAAGTACAATCACTTACCAGTGCAAGCCTATCCATGGCAAATTAAGCGCTACCCTCGACACCAAAAATCTGCAAAAATACTCTCGCATAAGCAATTCTCGCCCCAATCTTTTCCGTGTCATGTTTGTCTAGTCTCCTTCACTGCCGTTATTAGGGTCGTCACGCAACGCTCCTCCCCACTAATTTTTATCACGCAAGTTTCAATCTCGTTTCCTTTGAGTCCACGGGCTAAACGGTCAGCGTTTGGCCGATTGTGCAATTTTTTCTCTCAAAGACACCCAAAATCAACCCATGAAATGTGAACGAGGTATTAATTATTTCCAGCACATGTTAAAAGCTCAGGGGCTGTCCTCCAGAAGTTCATTGGGTTCGTCGTGCAAGTGATATAAAGCAGTTTGTGACTGTTTCTGCTCTTAAATGAAGCTTGCAAAAAGGAAATTTTAGTTCTGAGAAAAACCCGTGTTTACCACTTGCACTTCCCTGCCAAGTTTCCCAAAATAGCCCTGACGGAAGTTCGTCCCTGACCCACGGTATATCCATTGTATTTGCCTTGATCAGTTCAGTTGAGACAGCTGGATGGAACATGGCCTCTGTAGTGGCAGATACTCTGAGGTTGACTTTTAAACTTTTGCTCAACAAGATCCGAGATAAGGGCGCAGAGAATCTAAAGCACGGAGATGTTAGCGACGAACGATTCAGGGATTTCATCGTACGAGAACTCACAGAAATCCGAGAAAAACTCGAAGGATTGTGCAAGCGAGATCTCATTGCCTCAGCAAATTTCTTTAAGGACGGTGTCAGCTTAATGTATCATAGCTTCGCCAAGACTGGCAAGTGCAGTCCAAGTGTCGAAAGTCAAGTTTATAGAGAAGATTTTGACAACATAAGCCTTGTAAATACTGATATAACTAACATTGAACTGGATGAGTGGGAAGTTCTTCATTTGATGTCGGACGGCTTGCAATTTGACAAAATTGACTACAAAGACAAATTTTATGTCGAAGCAAAAGAATTTTTTTAAGAAGGCAGCCGAAAGCGCAACGAATGCTTTTAGTAATGAAGCGCTGGATATCTACGATCGAGTTTTGGCAATGAAGTTTCGAGTTGCTGCTACAATGCTTCAGTTTATCGGAGAACCGGAAGTGGCTGTGGTGTTGTGCAAGAACTACCTCGAGCAGCTCAATGGCTTACCGGAAGTGCGCGAGGGATTTTCTGTGAGATTTGGTCGTTTCAACGTTAGAAGGCTTTTTTGCGAAATGCGACGAGAAGCTGTGATTAGCGCTGTGGTCTCCATAAATCGTATTTTGTGGGAGTATCTGCATCTTTCCTCAAAGGGCGACGATTTCTTGCGACATTGGCCGGAAATTCCCGTAGATTCTTCGCACAATATTCATCCCGTCCAGAGTGGGGAGGTTTGTCGCGGTTATTTCTGGGCATTTGGCGAGTTCGGAGGGGGTATGTCACAACTGAATGGCCCAGTGGACGTTGCTACGAACAGCAAAGGATATTATATTGTCGCTGATCGTTACAACTTCCAACTGAAAGTGTTCTCAAAGGATGGAAAACTGATCCAGAGAGTGTGCGAGCAGGCGTTTCTGCAAACATTCAACGAAGACACAATTGTAACCAACCTGCTTCACCCCCAAAGTGTGGATGTTGATAAGAGCGACCGAGTCTACATCTGCAGTAGCTACAAATCGCCACTGAACGGTCAGTTTATCAACGAAGTCATCGCCTTAGACAAGGAAGGAGAATTTCGTTGGAGCTTTGGAAGAGGGCAGCCCAGCTTCAATCGAGGAAAGCTAACGAGTATTGCCGTGGATAAAAACAGGGGGAGGGTTTTCGCTCTATGTGATAAAACAGTCTTCGTGCTGAACATGGATGGAATCTTCTTATCGTGCTTCACCTTGACCGGGGAATTCGCTCAAGCGCAGGGGTCACATCTTTGCGTGACAACTAGGGGTAACGTAATCATCACAGCCTCGAATACAGTATTCTTTGTTTCCAAGCGAGCTGCTAATGACACCAATTTCAAGTCACGCACGGTCCACCCTACCCCGTTTATTAAGCCACACAGGAAAATCCCCAAAACCTTCAACCCATCAGGAATTGCCTTCAACCCGCACACAGAGCAAATTATCGTTGTTGATCGGGCAAGTAATAGCTTGGTTATGTTTGATACAGAGGGGCATTTTATCAGGAAAATTTACTTTTACGAGAAATATTCAGCAGGAGGAGCAACTATTACTAAGGACGGTCACGTGGCTGTAGCTAGCAAATCGACGAATAAGATTCTGATCATGTGAACAAACAAGTGCAAGGAATAATTGGAATTTGATTATTACTTCTCAAACTCACTCATTACGTTAAAACAAAGGAAATCAGAACTGTAACCGTGGTTTGGAAATGTAATCTTAATTAGCATAGATTTTTACGAACGATTTTATTTCTTCGTTTTCTCCGTAGTTTTAGTTTCGATTGAGAAGATATATCAAACACTCCAGACATTGTTTCATCACATTTCCAAACACCTCGAGGTTCGTCAAAAATACTCCACTGCGCGTAGTATTTTCAACTCTCTTCTCGGTGTTTGGAAATGTGATGAAACACTGTCTCTCGTGTTCGATACATTACTAAAGAAAATTAAACGGAATTGTCGGTGATGACACGTCACGACACACGACCGTTGGAAAAACTCCTTGGTAACCCTGCCTCGATAATCGTCCTGAGGGGACCAGGGGAGTCAAACAAAACTTGTTGAGAGCAATTGACGGTGTGGTACTCCGGTGAGGTATAGTTTGTTAATAAGGCGGGGTTACCAAGGAGTTTTCCAACGGTCGTGTGTCGTGACGAGTGTGTACAGGCATAATAGCGATCATTTTAACTTGGATATTTTAAAGCAAACGGCCGCTTGGCGTGATGACAGAGCCTGGGCTGAGTCGTTGTTTAGTTAAATTGAAACTAGAACATCTCTTCTTGGAATTCGCGATGGTTTGAGGCCGTTTGACCATTTTAAGCTGTGATTTTTCGCTTGGCTCGTCGGGCGTTCCGAACTGGAGTGTGCAGCCTTGTTCTTTTCTTTGTTGTGGGGAACCCAGAAAGCGATAACTCGCCTAAATGGCCAAGAATCGGTAAAATAAGCGTTCACACAAGAAGAAAAACACAGTGAAAGTAAGGTAAGGCAATTTTATTTAAGATTTGGCAGTATGTTTACGAAAAGGTGTTATAAAATATTCCCATACAAACTCTTATATTTTTGCCATGACAGCTATTATGCAATATGATCCTGATCACAACGTGAGCTTGGGCTGCCTGTGCTCGAACCATTTGGCCACCACGCCTGCCTCCCAGAAAGAAGCGATCAGAAAAAAGAAAAAAAAAACGATAGAACGGGAGTCCATGTGCCGCACAAAGTCGTCTGATCGCAGATTACGTATATATAAAATTATTAAATGGAAACCACCGGTATTTTTAAAAATCCTTTTACCAGCAGCTAAAGTGGAAGAAATTTGAACAGTTGGAAATAGTAACCAGAGTGATTTAACCCATGAAATAAAGACACTTGAGAATTTTATTGTTATATCATATATTTGTATCTGACAATTATATTTTGATTTTTGTAAAAATCACTTTCAAACAATACTTTAAATAAAAAACAATGCCCTGTAAAAAGAAAATAAATCCACGCGAATCGATGAAGATGTTTTGTCAACGACATTTATTAAAATACAAATTTGCACCTTTTAGTATTTCTTGCTTTACTCACTCTGTGCTCGGTTACTTTTCCGAGGTTTACAAAGCTTGTTTCTCAGGCAGACTCACTTTACCCTCTCACTTCACCCTCTTACGGAAATCAAACAGAAACCCCAAAGTGCAGCATGACAATTTAAAATCATTTTATAATTTTGCTTCTATCTTTTGGCTAAGAGATCCCGAGGCTCTTGAGCTTGGATAACAGCACTTCATTCTTATGACATTCCTGCAAGAAAATATATATTAATAAAAACAAAACTGAGTCTCTTTCCCACTTCGCAGAATAACTTGCCTTTAGGCAAACAGCTGGGATAACCAACAAACAAATGGAAAATAATGAGAAAATGATTTAAGTTGTAAAGGAACGGCCTTTCTAGAATGCGACCAGCGAGTCTTCATTGCTCAGATCCTTCTCAAATTTTCTGTGGAAGTCAGTTTGAAAACAATTAACAATAAACAAACAAACCTCAGTGAAATCTTTCACTGTTTTGAAATACAATCTCTCTTGTTCCACCAAGTCAAGGTACTTTTGGTTTAAGGTGTCTCTGCGCTGTTTCTCGGCAGCTTTCTTTTTCTCAATCTGAAACAAAGGCCCAGAATGCAACTGTCACCATATGCAGTACAAATGCGGTGGCTGAAATGAAAGTGTTGCGAGGCAAGTTGATAAAGTACATATCAGGTCGAGAGTGGACTTAACTGGATTGACTGACGCGAGTAGTAGGAAAAAATCAACAGGGCGGTGATTGTGGCCTCCAATGCCGGTATTCTTTTGGTTGGTCACGCATGCCTCGCCAATGACGATTGCCGCCAAAAGAACGTCTGCACAGGAGGCTACATTGCGCCGCATTTGGTATTGTTTTGATGAACGCAGGATCGAGGCGCCATTGTCTGATAAGCACTCAATTCACATAAAAGATGGCGACCGCAGTTGACACACGCAATACATACTGGTCCGTCATTGGCCTCTAACCAATCAGAGTTCGACGCTTAACTGGTCAGTCAGTCGAGCGCGGGAAAACTGTAAACGATCGGCAGCAAGGGTGGCAAGGCTTCTAGACTGCCGCTGCCGCTAGACTGCCGTGGCTGCCGCTTATTCGAAGCGATTTTTGTGGCTGTCTTTCGATGTCTCGCTTTAAGCGTCTGGATTTCCAGCTCTTCTTACCCTTTCTTTATTGTCCGTAATTCCTTTGACAATACTGTCAAACTGTTTCAGGAACTGTTCTTTGTTTGTGGGAGATGACATTGCTCTAAAAAACAAATAAGATAGAGCACTTTAAGACCTAACTTCCTTTCCAAGGCTCTTTTCGTTCAGTGGAAATGAAACCGGGAGATGGGAGGGTGCAAACTCGCGGAAATATCACTACCCTGACACCAGCGAGTCTGTTCCAGGCATTGGGTTAGTGGCGAACGGCGTGAAGGAAAAGGCGAGCGGAAAAATAGGAAAATAGACCGTTTTTCTTCGCGCCGTTCCCTACAAACCGAACGCTTGGAACAGGCTAAACACCAGATTCTACGGCTGGTTCATTTCGAGTGTGCAGCATTCGCGCTTCAACGCGTGACTGGCAGTTTATATGAAAAGAGCAACAAATGCTAAGTTTGGGCGATTAAGAATTTGGGCAAATGGTGAAGACAAATTAATTATCAAACAAATACACAATAAAAAGACTGTAACAGCTTAGTCATTTTCAATTATGTCATTCTGTGTTCTTGTCAGTGATGCTGGAAGGACTTTTACAGTCAATAGCTTGACAAACAAAGTAAGAATCTTGGTGTGAATTTCTTTACTTTGCTGATATCGTGGATTGAAACTAAACAAAAGAAAACTCTTACTGTTCAAAGTTGTCATGGATGGAGTTCAACAAGTTAACCTGTACAGAAAAGATAGAAGAATTCTTGTTAATCAGAAATCAATCCTGATAAGTCACGACCTTCATTTCACGGTTCGTGAAAAAAAAATCCGTAAAATTTGGATGCTTAAGGACAGATTACATGGCGAATATCATCCCGGTTATCCCGGCTAACATTTCAACTCGGCTTCCAGAACAAATCTTCTTGTAAAGGGTGAATCCGCCAAGTAATCAGGTCCTTGGAAACTGAGAGAACAAAATAGGAAGTTAATTAAGTACAAAGAAAACAACAGCAAGTTACGTGTGTATGTATGTATGATATGAATTACCTCTTTTCCCAGATATAGTTTGGTGTCATCTAAGGTGTTGTAAAGAGTGAAAAACTGTTTGGTCTCCTTATGAGTTCCAGCCACTAAAAAACGAAATAAACTACATTGTAATGTCATACTTCTTGTGAAACCCTGGAGTCTCGGCTGTGTCTAGCTCATACTATGATGGGAATAGCTGAACGCGTCTAAGTCCATTTTTAAAGTAACATAAGCACGAGGAACAAGTTGATTACCGATATTCTTTTATAAAATGTTCAATAAATTACGTGCGCTCAAACTCGTGACATCGGACGCGAGTGTGTTTCATGAAGGTGCAATAAACTCAACTAACCAATCATAGTCTGCACAATTCCTTGTACATTAAATGCCTATTTAATATACGCTAGGAATTAATTCATACCGAAGATGACATGATCTCACAGTCTGATAAAGACTACAGCTATTATCTGACTCTCTGGAATGCCTGCAAGTACTGTCACAAGACACTCAAGCGCCATCAGCGCCCACCGCACTGACTCGCTGTGATCGTCATCAAAGTATAGAAACATAGAAGCAGAGGTTTAATTGCTTAATAACTTTGATATTAAAAGAGAGAGTTTAGAGTTACAAACCGTGATTGTACAGTTCCACAAATCTTCTCTGGTACTGAGTGAGCTCTGCACGCGATGGAACCTCGTCAATCTTCCTCTGAAGTGAAGAAATCTCACGATTCTTTCGAGCCTAGTATGAAAACATAGTGAGCATTACAATAGTACATCCGACTGGCTGACGACCCCACTTTAAAAATCGCTCGAGCCCAAGATTTTTTCAGCGATTTGTCAAGCAAGTTGACCTATCCTTATCCAGTATTCGGTTTGATGTTTGTAAGCCTGAAAAACTTACCTTTTTCTTAATTATTAACACCGAATATCCTTGCAAAACAATAATAAGAAGTAGAAGAACCTCAACAGTAAATTCCAAACCAATGTTTCTGCTCATTGAACACTGCTAACCGAAACGACCCATAATGGCGGACTAAAAACTTCATGCTCGCTGTAAACGAAGTGTAACGAATTCAAAACCATAATGTAAACAAATCACGAGACTGCAAAGTGCGGACTGGCTGGATGTCAACTTCACAGTATCAGAACATTACCAGCAGAAGTCTGATTTTCTCTAATTTCGCTTTATCCGCTTCGTATTGTTTGTCGATCAGTTCTAATCGTTCCTAAAACATAAAAAAAGATTACAAATTAGTCAGAGTAAAATCTCAAGATTGGCAACACAAACATTTCTTGAATTGTTTTTCATTATACCTTCTCTTCGCTATCATCTTCAGACCCTTGAACTTTAAGTTTTTCTAAATTCTCTTGCAAACGAGACATTTCCTCCTGTAAATAAGCACAGCATCTATCAACAGCGAAAGATATGCATGTATAACAGATCTTCTTATAACACCGTACTAAAACTTGTCACAGAGATTAGGTAAAATAGTTAACACATAGTCATAGGAATGACAACCGCATGTGCTGACAGGAACAAAAACACTGCTAGCATGAAATGGGATTGGGCTGGTAACAGGGTGCATATGAAATATAGAGACAGACAGACAGGCAGAGTGACAAGCTGTGTGCACTGTTTACCTTGCAGTGGGCCCTGAATTGCTGTTCTTGTTTCTTCAGATTTTCATTCATGGCCACGATGGAACGAAGCTTTTCAAGAATGCTAAAAATACAAAAACACCTAAGAGCCTCAGGCCTCCACTGGTCAAAGGTTGATTACTGTTACCATAGTTACCATACCAGAAAGTACTGAGTATCAATGTTTGAAATACCTGGCATTTTCTCCGCTCTCCATTTGATTAAACTTGTCCATTTCTTCACTGATTCTCTCTCCACGAGCTACAGCCTAAAAAATATCCAACCTTTATCATCATCTGTTTGCCTAATAATAATAATAATAATAATAATAATAATAATAATAATAATAATAATAATAATAATAATAATAATAACAACAATAACCACAATATTTAGAGAGGAAGACACATCAGCCTCAGCGTGTTTCCATGTGTGTCCTCTATCCAGGTCGAATTCGAATTTAGAAATGTTGGTTTTTTTAGGGCACCCGGACTAGTCCCCAGTCTCTTATGAGTAAAATGCAGGTGCAATGAATGATGGGAATTTCTCATAAGACGACAAGGCATGCATTAGCCACCTCACCTGTGACAGTTGCTCCTCAGCCTCAGACAAGGTTTCTTGAAGTTTGTTATGCTTCTCTTGAACCTGTGAAAAAGAAAATCAAACAGAATGTTTAATCAGTGTAAATGGTTACTACAAAATGATTATAACCAGCTTACCTGTTCTAGTTTCTTTTCCTGCACAGCAATTTGTTTCTCAAGCGAGGCCACCATTCTCTTGTGTGTTTGTAGCCCACCCATGCGCTCACCTCGAGCCTCCATATCCCCCTGTAGCTCTGCTTGCTGTTAAAACACAACACGTCAACACGTCCTTGTTATCTATCATCTATACAAAACAGTTATCCAGTGATATAAGTAGGTTTTCAAGATTTGCCCAAACTCCTGTGAAAAACTACTGCTGGTAACCAATGTCTAACTGTGAAATATGTTTCATGAGAACTTGCTGGCTAATAAAACAATTATCATGCTAAGTCTTGTGGAATAATTATGGTCTGCTTTAACCCACTTGGCCTATGCCCTTGTCGACTAAGTTTCAAGTGGTATTAGGCACAATTTCACAGGATAATTAACAATTTAAAAATGAATTAACAACATTACTCTGCAACAGAGTAGGATATCCCCTGATATAATTAACAGATGAGGCTGTAGGTCGAGTTGGCTAAAATCAGATGATATTCCGCAACATTGAGCAAGAGAATCATACATGTATTGTTAGTAGTTTTTCTGTAAATGAGTTTTCACTCAAGGAGGGAATGATGAAAAAGCTTCTTTTTTTGTGGGGTTGGGTGGGTGGGGCATTATAATGAACAGTTTTCTAAACAGTACATACCCTTTCAGCATACTCAGAGGCAATCTGTGAGATTTCTTCAGACTGTAGTCCTACAATTGAGCCTACAGTACTTGATGAAAGGGAACCCTAAAGAAATAGTTTTATAAAGTTTTAGAAGCTTAAAAATTTACACACACAAAGAGGATTTGGCACCTATGAAAACTGCTTGACTCGTACCTCTTTCCCTTCCATAGCAGACATTCCTTTCAGCAAGGACTTCAGACGATTCTGCAATAAAGAATAATAGTGTGACCTCAACTGTACTACAGTGAATAAACTGCAAACAGTAAACTAAGTTACCCTGTGGAATACGTGTACCAACATACTGCCAACAAACACTTTTCACAGCTCCTGAGGAAATTTTATTATGTTTAAGGAAAATTAATAACTGAAACAACAGACAGCTTTTTTGGATCAGAGTAACTGGTGACATTTTAACTGTAGTAGCCGAGCGGCTGACCTCCAATTTATGGTCGCCAGCTTGCTTTAAAACAGCTTCAGGCACAGACATTCCAAGGTTGATAACACTATCAAACAGACACATGCAAATTCTTACTCAAAACATAGTACGATATCCACTGCATAGCCAATTATCTGACGCCATTACAAATCCCAGAGTGAAATGATAATGGGATATGACCTTTTTACAATGTAAAGATTTTATGTCGTAATCTTACTTACCTGTTCAACTACATACTCATCGTCTTCACCAGTGGATGCCGTCCCCATTCTGCCTGGCACAGCAGTTGCTGCAGATTTCTTCTTCTCAGCCTGCTCCTTTTCCTGACCAAACCAAACCAAATCATGGCTTACAAAGGACAAGCTAACACTGGGTTTTACTCAAAACCTTTCTTTCTTGATGCACTGATTAAATTTGCAGAAATCACTTTAAAAGAGTTGCTTACCTTATCTCTTTGTTCCTTGCTAAAACCATACTGCCTGTGTACAAAACAACACAGTGCCAAGTTACAATACTGTTAAAGAAAACAAATATACAATAATTTAAATAAATCACTTAGCGTAAATAAATCTATTCATTCAACAAATATTATTATATAATACTGGGCTTGTATGGAAAAATAGAAACTCCTGAAAGAAAAATAATTGACAATTCAGGATCATCAAACACAATCCAACCATTAGAAGGCAGAAAGATTTGAATCTGACATCTTACGATGGCAAGTCCAGCATCGTAACCACCAGGTTATGCTGCCTTTAATTTGATTACACAATTATTTCAATCAGCCATTTACCAGAGCATGTTTTGAACAGTTTTTTTTACTGTATATCCACGAGTACTCACCAGCCATACTCAAGAAGTGTTGTCCTCACTCTGATCTCTTCATCAGTTTGTGTCATGGATTCCGGCTTTCGATATCTTCTACGTGGCTTGTATGTTTCCTGTAAAATATAAATAGAAAAACCATAATTCAATCTTGGCTATAATTGAACCAATCTCATTTGAATAATTAAAAATTAAGTCAACCAACCTTGAGATCTTTCATTCCATTTATACACTTTGGTTTCCTTGCAGCAAATTCAAGGTCCTAAAATAGACAAGGACAGTAATAAAAAATTTATAAATAAGGGCAACTTAAAAAATGGTTGGAAGCAACAGTGACTTGAAGGAAAAAGGGAAAGTCTGCAATAATCAACTTTTTTTACTTTTACAAAATTATGGTGAGCTGTAATCAAATAACAGTGCTTCAATCTGTCCGAGTGTAACAATCATAATTACAGTGAGGTCACTCCAACGGTGCACACTTGACCTTTTTGGTACATTTTATTTCACCATTATCCAATGTTTGTCATTCATATAAACAGAAGAATTTAGCCTTCTTGGCTGCTGAAAACATGAATCCTGTGGTCTATATCAAGAGCTCTCATTGGATAATCATGGAAAAAAATGTAAAAATAAATGTCAAGTGTTCACGATTTGAGTTTCTGCACTGTAATATTAAAAGTAAATATGATAGTATTTGACAGACCATGTACAGTATACCTGTTGTGTTGAGTGACACTTGTTGAACTGTGAAACGGAAAACTCTCGAATGTAATCACCCATTTCTTCTTTCCTCTCAATCGCTTTCTTCACCAGCCACTGAAGAGAAAAGATTCCATTAAAAATTAGCTTCTTACACATGGAATGTTTTGTACCATGTTCATTGCTTTTGTTTTACAATTCTCTTACCCTGTCACCAAATCAATTATTTATAATCAGTTGTTCATTTCATTCCCTTGCTTGTTCATCCATTTATTCATTCTGTACACATGTATCTGTTTGTTCCTTCATATGTCTGCTCCAACTACATTGTGTCCATCTGTGCATCAGTCTTTGTCCGAGTACGTCTATGCATCTGTCTATCTTTCTGACATGCAGTGTTTATGTGTTAGTCCATGTGTCCTTCATACACCTGCCTCCTATAATTAACAGCCCAGCCAGCCATCCTTTTTTTCCTTCCTTAATTAACTCACCGATTCCTTTATATTGTCTAATAAAATTGTAAGATATGCTGAGGCAGAAAATTTGAACACTTTCAAGAACAGACTGAGATGTCATCTTGCAAATTTCTCTAATGAACACTAAGTTATTTTATCATGTGATGTATTATATATTTTTATAGTTAGTATTTTAAACAGTTGTAAAATAATTAATGTCTTCATTTATTTCATTATCAGGAGAAAAACTAGACAGGGATAACCTCCTTTATCTCCTTTTCACTTTCCCATGGATTTGTAAATAAACACACATTAGCACATTCTTGAATGCTCCAGGCTTTAGGTGAGTTAGAGTCAGAGCAGTGAAAAAAAAAACTGAATTAGCATCATATTTTCCACTCATGGTTGCTCATGCTAATCCTGCCCTTTGGGCTGCTTTCCCAGTTAACCAAATGCCTGGGACAGTCCAAACTACATGTAATTCAAAATCTACTATTTTAGTCTCTCACTTTGCCTTGCACATTAAACAGAACATGCTCATACAATTTCACAATAGAATTTTTTCAGCCACTGAAAGTGACATACATGTACATTGTACCCCAGCCTGCATAGCATGACAAAGATGAACAATTAAGATTAACCTGTTACATGCACAGTACCTGTATGACAGGGAAAATGTTGATGAAATCCAAGCCTTGGATTTGGTGAGGCTCAAGACGATGAGGGCATTTCATACGTGGAAGAACTGCAACAATTTTCTCTGTCAAAGCTCTGGAAAAAAACAATTCATATTTCATGGAATCCAATTCAGAAGCCATTCCTGGAAATAACTCTCATAGGCAGGGTTTTCAATAAGGGCCGGCAGCCGGCGAAATTCGCCGGCTACTTCGTATTATTTCGCCGCCTACTTTGATTCAAAATTTGCGTCAAATGAGACGAATGACATAAAACATTTTTCTGTACAAAACACGATGCTTGGATTGGCCAACATTTATTTATTATTAATATAATATTAATTTCAGGGTCCGAAATTGCGACCGATACGGTCACCAATGCGACAAAAATTTCATCTGTGGCGACTGGCGACAAAAAGTTCAGGTTTTCTTTCCTCAAACATTGTGTCCCTCCAGAAAATTGTATTGAAAGAAATTTGCTTCTTAAGCATTCAAAATGAGAAGAGAAGTCATTTCATCCTTTTGCTTTGCTTCGAAAGTTCCTATCGCATCGTCAAATTTGCAAGTTTGAAATCGCCCTGTAATGCTTTGCAAACCTTATAATACTTCATGTATGCCTATAAATTGTGTCTCTTGTACAATAACTAAAAACTAGGGTGCCCTAGTTTTACGGGTCATGATCATGCATTGACAACTTGAGAAAAATTTGAACGTGAATGTGCTTAATACTTGTTATAACTATAAATGTATTTGCCCCAGAATGCAAAAATGCATTGGGTTGAGAGATCCAAATTTTAAGAATCTCCCAGGAGCACGCT
Source organism: Blastomussa wellsi (assembly GCA_947652115.1). Lineage (NCBI taxonomy): Eukaryota > Metazoa > Cnidaria > Anthozoa > Scleractinia > Plerogyridae > Blastomussa > Blastomussa wellsi. Next base: position 26,888,002 of record OX393566.1, on the reverse strand, counting down.
CCCGTATACCCCCACCCCAAGGTCATGCCTTTCGCTCGAGTTGGCCCTTCACCGCCTACTACTGAAGTTTTGCTGCCTACTCCGATTCTTATTGAAAACCCTGCATAGGAGACATCAAAGTTTTGCTTTTTCGCCTGAAAAATGGCAAATTGAATCGCGTGGCCAAAATACCACGCGACTTACATGTAAAATCTGACGTCAGTTTGTTTGCAAGCAGTACAAGAAAATATAAGAAACGGTGAGAAAGTAAAGTGTACAGGTGTACGATATTGTGTTGCTGGGGCTCCAAACAACCAAAGTTGCAAAAATACGTCTTACACCCCGAGTATAAGCATAAGCATGCATCAGTTTCCATCCGATCTTTCGCGACTGGAGTCAAGTGAGCGTAAACAAATTCTTGCAAACAAACAAATCTCTTTGCCATTTTTAAAGGCAAAAAAGCGTAACTTTAAGCGCTTGTAAAATCGACAATTTTTATCGTAGCACTTTCAAACTATGGAATTGCTTGTTTCAAATAGTAATTTTTTAAATTGTGTAGAGAAAAATTTCGCTTCATAGGCACTTTAAGCACTGTTATCAATACTCAGTGGCAATACTTACATCTTTTGTCCAATAGTTGAGTTTTCCTGGAATAATAGGTCAACGTCGATATCAAAATCACATACTGAAATACACCATGTCATACCACCAACAACCTTGGAATCGAAACAAAACCAGTACGAGTTTTACAGAAAATTTGGACACACAGTCAAGTGGAAACTTCAATGAGGAATATGCTGCGTTTAGTATCAATCACAGCAACCAGGTCAGCTCAGAGCGATAGACTTGAAAACAATACAAGAATACACTGAACAAGTGGCCTGTAATTAACTATGACAGACCTTATCAAATGGTGACAGCCCTTTGATTCTTGCCCTGAAATACCCTGCAGCGAGAAGAAGTTCAATGGTTTCGGCCATTTTAACATTTTGTTCCTCATCTTCACGGGTCTCAACCTTCAGACAAAAAATAACGACAAACACATCAAGGGCTACAAAGCAATGCTATGATACTGGGCCAGCAAACAAACACACGTCAAGTTACCCAGCTTGTAAATAATGAATTAGTACAGCCCACCCCCTTCATAATATACATGTACATGTAAGGGTGCAAATTTTTTCTATTAATATTGTTTTTGGGGGTTGGGGCACTTGAAGCCACTTTTGAGATCTTACGAGAGCTACCTTACCCTTGAACAGAGGAGTCATACGCCCAGGGCCATTTCATTTTATATCCACATCCCCGGCCCTGTTGAAGTCCAAATTTGCCCCCTGATAAATAAGGATCAAAGTGCACATATGATCCCCCTCGGAAGCACTTGATTTTTATTACCTCCTCCAGAAAAAAAGCCCTCTTTCCCTCTTACCCCCTCAGAATATTTCGAATATCATGGAATGTCGACGGAGCTACCCCTCGCAATCGCTATCTTTCACGTACAAGCTAACACGCCTTTTGCCCAAACAAGAAAAAAAATTGTGACATCCGCTCGCTGTCACTACAACTGTTTACAAGTAATTGCAAATGCGTGGGTGAACTCTTGGTGAACTCTTGGTGTTTGCATCTCTTAGTCACCGGAAATACCAGAACACCTCCTTTCCCTCAGCAACAACTTCTCGGAAACTCAAAGATTAGGAAATGTTTTCAGCAGTTTCAGCACAAAAATCTACTAGCATTGACACAAACCTTCTTAACCCTTCCTTCTGCGTCTACCTCCGGCTGTGAAAACTTCTCGCTAAAGGTTTTCACCCCAGCAAACCTCGAAGAATCACGAGCTGTCGCCGCCATTTTGCAATCGTCCAATGTACGCGAGCCCGCAATCATCCTTGACAGGACCACGTGACGTAGATGATTTACTTATCGCTGCGCTGATGATTACAAATTTCTACCATCAAAATACAAATTACGAAAATATCAGTCTGTTTGTTTACCATTTCCAAGATAGATTGCCTTTCTTCTAAAGAATAGACCACTGTAACTTACGTGAGAGGGTTTGGTTCATCGTACGCCTCAATGTCAAGAAGATTTCGGCCCGCTTCGCTTGGTTCTCAAAGCGGAATATACAGCGTGCGAGGTTCGGAGTTAGCGCGTAGCGGGAACGCGACTCCTAACAAAATACGATGTGTGGTGGAGCTGTTAGATGATTCGGAATTTGTCATTGATGTTGATGTAAGTAAATGCCATTTGCTGTTAAGCAGTTGAGACCTCGATGAAGATATTTTGTTGTTTGTAAAGTATTGGCGTGCGTGAATTCATTTAGCTTCAGTCAGTCTTTCTTGAAATACAATTGATGATCCAGTGTTCTCCCGCTAAGAAGCCGCTAAGCCATGTTTAGTATGTGCAGCGCATCTGCTATTTACCTGTAAAACGCCCTTATTTAAGAGTATCTTTACAACTTATTAACGAAACAAATGAATAGTCACTTGCAAAATGGGGCAGATTTCGGTTTTTGAAATTTTGCGCTAAAAAAATTTCAATTACATGTACGTTTTATTGAACTTTATTCTAGACAGTGCTTTTTGGAACCCTGCGTGCGAATACAAAAGTATTTTATCGCTTTGAAACACCTTTTCGATGGTATTTTTTGGACTTTGTTCAATTAACCCGCGATCGATTTTGCTAGTTCTTATTTTCATAGATTGCTGTTGGTTGGAAATCTCCCATGCATATATATATAATAAGTGATTCTGGCGATGACGTGGGGGGAAAACCGCCAAAGCAACCCGATTTGGTCAAACATCTCATAGAATTAAAGAGATTTTGATCGAGTTAAATGTGTTTATAAAGTAAACACAAGAATTAGAAAAAAGTTACACAGTCCTCGAAACACATCTAACTTTAAATTACGCTTGGAAAGGCTGCAATTTTCAATTTTTTTTACTTATCTGTTAATAGATCTTGAAAACTGAAGGAAGTCCGGGAATGCTTTTGACAATTAATAGGCGGTCAGGAGCAGTTTGCCATATTTTCACACCTTGAATTTGCTTTTGGAACTTTCACAGAAATTAGAAATGGAAAACACTAGTTTCAAAAGAAATTGAATTAGAGTTTGTATTTTGACTTTTTGGCATTTATTTCAACATGTGTCTCGACCCCGTTTTGCATCAATCGATGATCACGATTTTTCATGGCAGACACTTATTATTTTGGTATCGAGTTCGCGACATTTCTTGTAAGATACTATCATACATTTTAGCTAAAATAGGTATTGAAAATATTTCGATTTTATGCTAAATGGTGTTATAATTTTGCTCTGTGTATATTATTCTGCAATTACATCATTCTTTATTTGGGAAAATGTATTTTAATGAGAAAAATCCTACAAATTATAAATATTTAAAAGCTGAATCAAGAATTTTCATTTTCAATAGGATTTGCAGTTTATTAGATGAGCACTTGTGTATAAGTGAACGCCACACATTCAAGGTCACATATTTATCACCCATACCAGTATTTTTGAGAATATACATGTACGGTAATTCGACCTCAAAGTTAATAACATGTACTTTTTTATGTCATGTCAATGGTAGTTTTATAACATTTTTGCCAACTAACGTCTGTACTGTATTTGCAAACAAGTTCAACTGCCCAGTGACATTTGTGAAAAACTCAATTGACTGTTTGGCTCAAGAATGCTAATATTTCTTGTAATATTAAATAATTATACATTTGGACATTCAGCAAATGATAACTGCATTTTTATGTCGTGTGTGACAAATTTAGAAAATCAAATCCAACAGACACAAAATATTCATCTTATTAACCAAGCAAGAGGACAAAAATGAGAGAATGTCAAACTGTGGTCTTGACAGTAGAGATAGACTGCAGCGAGGTCCATAATTACAGAAAAGACCTACAGTTGTTCAGCTGTAGGGCCAATATTGACCCAGTATGGTCCTGAGAAAGCTTGAGAAAGAAGAGAATTCTGACAGAGCACCCTTGGGTTTTTCGGTCAGTAAAGAATTCCTTGGTTTTTTACAGAGCCATAAAAAACAGAGGGGTTTTCATGCAAGTCAAGATTTCTTTCTTTTGTAGCCACGTCACCCTTTGAAACATTTCACATATACCCAGTCCAAAACTTAGAAAATTTTGACTGGCAATGGAGCAATCTGATTGGGTGATTTTAATTATTGACCCTCTGACCTACTTCAAATGAGATTCACTCATGAGCTGTTCCCACTGTGGCTCTGCAGCTTGGATGGTAGAGCAGTGGACATGTAGCCCAAAGGTCATGGGTTCTAGTCCCACATGAGCCACTACATGAATGCTGGCCAACAATTCATGACAAAATACCCACCAGAGTTCTGACAGGTGCCTGAGGCCTAATTAAAGCGCTGTCAGTGTTGTTCCCAAAGTGCAGTACTATTGTATGTACTGTTTCTGATTTCTGTTGAACACAGTTTTTGTGCACGCTCTTCAGTCGTTGGTGCTGCACAAGGATAACACAACATCAAATATGGAGCTGAAAGAGTGATGAGTTTTTGTTCCAAGGCGGTTTTATATGAGGCATTTTTTTTCTTAAAATGATAGTGGTAATGGTATGTCAGAAAAAGTCAAATTTGGCAGGTTTTTCAGTGTTACCGTGAGTACCGTAAGAACCCAGTTAAATGCTGTGCATGCGTAGTTAGTCAAAAAATGGAGATTGAACTCTTTAGGTCCAGTCTTTCCAAAGTACACGTATTTCTTGAAAACCGCTTGTTAGAATTTCACCAAATTTGGCAGGAAAATACTTCAGGAAACAAGAAAGAAAGTTGTTACAAAAATTCAAATAAATAATGGAGTTATCTTTCAAGGACGGATAGCTAAATATCGGTCTGTTAAAATAACATTAGAATCGTGTCCGCATGTGGGTATCGTGACAAGTTCGTTTCAGGCAAATGCTAGAGAAAATCTAGTGACTGAATTTTCCTCAAGCATACAAAACCCGATTTGAAATTGGTGTGTATATCCAGTCACATTACCATGGCAACAGCGCACACGTCAGCATAACTATCAAAATTTGAAAGTCTATCCTTTTAACTTATGTCCTGCCAATTTTGGGTACCTAGAGTTTGACGGTTTTAGAATACATGTAAAAGGCAAATATTAATGCAACACAGGTTTGTGTTAGGCCACCTTAACATGCTGAATTTTTAGTAAAACCATCATATCCCTGTTAATGCTTTTGTGTCTTTTCCCTATAGAAACACTCCAAGGGTGAATTATTACTCGATGCTGTCTACAAACATCTTGACTTACTAGAGAGACACTTCTTTGGTTTGCAGTATGTCGCCGACTCTCCAGATAACTTGGTTGGTAATCTGTAATGTCTCTGTTACAGGCAACTCCCTCTTAACAGACATCTCTGTAAGATCTCTACGTAAAGTCTATATACGAGCCTAGCGGCCCATCGGGCCAGAGTTTATCCCAGTTTCTGTAGCATGAAGTGACAGAGAGTATTTCTAATCCCCCCTGAATGGGATGCTAGTCCATTGCAGGGTTACCCCCAGCAGTAAATTTGCCAGTATCCATTTATACACCTGGGTGATTTGTGAAGAGAGGCACAGTGAGAGTAAAGTGTCTTGCCCAAGAACACAACGCAGTGCCCCAGCCAGGGGCTCAAACACGGATTGTCTGATCGGAGTCCAGCGTGCTAGCCGTTAGGCCACTGTGCCTTCAACTAAGATCTCTAGAGTGAGTTTCAATTGAGTAATTACTTTCACAATGGACGGAGGCAATCCTGTGACCCAATCAAAACTCCAAGTAATTGAATTTATATGTACCGATTAATTTTCTTTTTGTCTGTTATATTTCATAAACAGCAATGGCTCAGTCCTGAAAAGCAGATTAGAAAACAGCTGAAACGTATGTAGCATCATTTTAAAATTTTAATTCAGATTATTTTTTAGTCATTCAATGTTGTATACTTTTCAATTAATAAAATAATTTTACAGTACAATAGAATCTTAACAATATTGTCACATTGTTTGTGTTTTTTGATAGGTGGCCCACCGTACATATTTTATTTTAGAGTGAGGTTTTTTGCCTCAGATCCATCTAAACTTTCTGAGGATATTACAAGGTATGTATTGTCTGAACAACTATATAGTTTATATGGCATGTTAAATAGAAAGATGTGGAGTACCAAATGTTTCTTTCTCTTTTTTTCCACTTGAAAGTAATTTTGTTATTTCTACCAGATTCAAAACCACATAACTTGTACTGCCAACAGGCAAAACATACTGTAACCTGTGTTGGGCAATGAAAGTGACAAATTATTTGATCAAGTGAAAAGTACATACTGTAGTTTGAAATTTGATCGACATTGCTAATTTAATTAGTAGAACTTGCAAGGCTGACAGTATTAAATGTTTTGCTATGAGCATGCACGGTGATCAATAATTACTTTTTATCATTAACTTTTTGTGTAATATTAACTGTTGCTTTTAAAAAAACTTAAAATTTTCAGATACCAGTTTTACCTTCAAATTAAACGAGACTTATTGACTGGGAGGTAAGTTACAGTGTAAGCCCCTTCAAGTTTCAATGTTAACCAATACATATTTTTTTATAAACTCAACAAACACGGCAGTAAATTCCTGCCAAGTATAAAACAACAGTTAATTTTGTTTGCCAAGAATGTCAATGTTGATTTTTAGGGAAGCAAAATTAACTGGTTCCAGGGGTACAAGTTATAAGACAAGTCACAAAGACGTTGGAAGATTTATGTGCAATAAGTCAGAATTCACAGCAAACAGTACACTGACATCATAGATTGTGCATTGTGCTGCCTGCGGTGGGAAACAGTTGTTATTGTTAGGTGTCATGTCACATGACACCTAACAATCAAGCTAACCAGTGGGTACATGCACTGTTGGGAAAAAATGCAGCAATGTACATGTATGTGTATTTGTTGTAGGTTACCATGCCTGTATGACACAGCAGCAGAGTTAGCTTCTTACGTGCTTCAGGGTAAGTAAATCTTCTCTTTCAGTGGCGTTTCTCATTGCATTTGTGCAGTGATAACGATGATAATGATGATGATGATGATGACGACAATGACTATGATGATGATAAGGCACTGGAGAAGGAGGATGATGATTGTAATTTTAATTAGCTCAGATTCTAATAGTATTCACACTGTAGTAAATAATTTTTGGTTCACTGGTGAATGAAGAACTATCAGAGATAGAATTCCAGCCAAATGCAGTTCTTCATTTGACTGAAGAGTAATTAAATTAGTTTTATTTGATTGCAGGTGAACTTGGAGACTTTGATCCTAAGTTCATGGTTGACTATTCTTATGTGTCAGAGTTCCGATTTATACCTGACCAGGTCAGTACTGATCTTCGGATGTAAGACTTAATTTCTAATAATAATAAAATAATAATAATAATAATGGTTTATTGACATTCCACAAAAATAGGCTCTTCTATGCCAATATATATCTACACTAATTTAATGATTAAGAAATTAAGTTTACAATATATTGATGAAAATAATTAATTGAATAAATAAACAAATAAATAATAAAAACGATAGCTATTTACATTTACAGTCTTGAATTTACTTTATCATTAAAAAAACATTTGGCATTACGCTTAAAGACAGCGAACTCCTTTGCCTCCCTCGTTGCAGTCGGTAGTGAGTTGAAAATATTTGAGGCATTATGCCTGAAAGTGTCTGGATGGTGTACAGTACTTAGCTTAAAGTCACTACTAGATCTTAAAGTTCTTCCAGGAATGTACTGTCGAAGTTGGAGGTGCGTAGGCCAATTTGAATGGTGGACGGCCTTATAGGCTAAACTTGCGAGATGGAAATCACGCCTCTCGGAGATAGGTAGCCAGCCTAGCTTGAGTACATCTTCTAAATTGGCGTATTTCTTCAAAACAAAACCTGCGGCAGCTAGTTGCACCCTTTGCAGGCGTGCAAGGAGATAGTCCGGTGCAGGATAGGTGACTACATCATTAAAGTCTATCTTGGACAAAACTAGAGTCTCGGCTAGTAACTTCCTAACACGGAAAGGAGCTAGGTTTTTAAGTTTCCTAAGTACAGACAGAGTAGAATAACAGGAGGAGATTTCTACATATTGTGCATAGTGTACAAGATGAAGTCAATGAAATCCTGCACCATGACTGACTACCCAAGATGGATATTGGCCTTCTTGTTTTACATGGTTCAGCTGGATCTTGAAGTCCTGTATTTTATCTAAGCCCATAAGAGAACTTGGCAGTATCACGCTCACAATGATAACAGTCTTTGTGTTATAAATGAATATTATTGCTGTTCATAGTTGCAAGACTGAAAGATTGACAATTTCTGGGGTGTTTGTGACATGGGAAGTCAAGCCAATCTCCTTAAAAATAATATTTTTTGAAACATGTTACTAGTTAATTAGAGTGTACATGTAGTTAGTATGTAGTTTAGTGCATTTGCCACAATAAGAAATAATAAATACCCCTTGGTTTGTCAGCATTGTTAAACGTTAGGTGTTGTAAACTAATAATACATGTAAATTTATTTTATTAATAATTATTACAACTGTGAACACATGTTTTTCTTTTAGTCAGAGGATTTTGAAGAAAGGGCAGCAGAATTCCATAAGCATCATGGGTAACACAATTTATGGATACTTTGTTATACCAGCCAAGTGGGGTTTAGTAAGTAAACATGGAAGAAACAGTGAATTAACTTGATAACAATCATTTTGCAGTGGCCAAAGTCCAGCAGATGCTGAGTTTAATTTCCTAGAAGTTGCAAAAAACTTGGATCTGTATGGAGTTGACCTTCACTATGCCAAGGTATGATGTAGGTAATTATTAAGTTAAAACTTAATTCACTGTATACCAAGGGGGCATCAGGTGTTTACAGTCTATGTAAGTCTGCTATCTTTGCAGGGACGTAGCTAAGGGCCAGCTACTGGCTAATTTCACCGGCTGAAAGAGAGCTTATCACCGGCTCAAATTTCACGAGAAAACAAAGACTCAAAGAAATTTTCCAGGTACAATGGTCAGAAAAGCCGGCTGAGCTTGTTTGTGAGCCGGCTATGTAATTTCTTAGCTACATCCCTGTCTTTGCCCTCTTCTTTGCTCACATTAAGACATGCAAAGTCCCTCTGTAAGCCACAATACCAGCTGCTAGCAGGGCTGCAAAGATTTTTTCCTTTGAAAGGACGTGTCCGACTACATAAGTCACCGTTTTGATCGGACAGAACAGCAGCAGTGATGTTGGACATCAGTATTCTCAAATGTATTAATAATTCATCATGTTAAAACAAAGGAAATCAGAACTGTAACCGTGGTTTGGAAATGTGATCTTAATTAGCATAGATTTTGACGATTTTATATCTTCGTTTTCTCTGTAGTTTTAGTTTCGATTGAGAAGATATATCAAACACTTGAGACTGTTTCAACACATTTCCAAACCCCTCGAAGTTCATCAAAAATACTCCACTGGGCATTGTATTTTCAACTGTCTTCTCCGTGTCTGGAAATGTGATGAAACACTATCTCGTGTTGGATATATTACTTACAGGATCCCTTGATAAAGCATTGTCAATGCAAAACATCTGTGTTTGCATTGGAAGGCGTTAAAAATTGTCTGAACATTCTTCTTCTGACTGGTTCTTGCAGCCGTGCCAGCTGTTCTTCTGCCTTATCTCAATTCCATTTATTTTATAATAGATTTCATTCCATGGCTTTGTCCTGTTAATGTTCAGCCTTTGCGTCATTCCTGTACATAAAATCGTCTTCCTTTGTTTTTAGATCTTACTCTTCCTCTTATGTTTCATACATCACTGATCAGATTTGTTGAAAATGTATTGAAAAGAGTCAGGTGATATGAGATCACAACTTTGGAATGCTTACAAGTACATGTGAACTGTTTTTAATTATCTCCTTCTTAGGATCATGATGGCCTTGATCTTCACATTGGAATCTCTCCTCTTGGATTGACTGTCTACCACAACAGATGTAAAATAAACTTCTTTCCATGGTATGTTCAATTTATTTTAACATCCAATGTATATTACTGTATATATTATATGTAAAACTACATTATGCATTTGACTTTAGGGTGAGGGGGCAGGGGATCTATTTTGGAATTTCTGGTACTCTTGTTGTACGAGTTCTATAATTTCCACTGAGTCAGTTGAATAATATTATATGTACATGCACAGAGATTCATGGAACACTTTTGTATGGACAAATTTATTTAAAAACAATTTGCATATTTGTTTCAAAAGTAGTCGAACTAGAACATATCAAACTACAGTGTACATACATGTATGTTTCATCGTAGCACAAAATATACAAATGTAATTCTTGGTTTGCAATTTGCAGGTCAAAAGTTGTTAAAGTTTGCTTTAAAAGAAAAAGATTTTTTGTTCAGATTAGACCAGACTGGGTAAGAATTATTTACACTGTACATGTGAAATGATCTTTAGTTACAGTTATCATACCCAATAGACAACAAATTTTCTGCATACATACTGCATCTGGCCCTTATGTTAATTCATTTCTTCAGTTGCAGACCTGTATACTTTCTATTGGGAACCTTTTCTTCTGTTGATATGTTTATGTTCAATATTTACTCTTAATGTTCTTTTTTCAGAATGAATGGACTGATAATGTGATTGGTTTCCACATGCCAACTTACAGAGCTTGTAAAACACTGTGGAAAACATGTGTAGAATATCACACCTTTTATAGGTCAGTTTTAACAATTAACAACTTCATCGCTAAGTGGAGGTTGGGTGCCTGAGACATCCAGAAGCTTCCACCATTGGCAGCCAGCTCCTAGATGGAGACTGCTCCCCTGGCTGGAAAATCATGGCAACCCAGCCATGAGCCCCCATGCAGGAAAGGGAAACAGGCACCTGTCACACAGTAGTGAAGGGGTGGGAACAAATGCCAGGAAGATGGGCTGTCACAATGGAGCAATGCAAATGTTCAAGCTCGATGCACACACAGAAATGCCTCCATTGAAGAGCACATGGAATTCCTACGCAAACGCTTACGTCAACAACGCTGACTACTAGAGACCACTAACGCTCTTTGTTATTTACTCTGTTAAATTGCGTTTAACTGCATTAAAAACATTATAGTCAAACCTCTGCTAGTAACTGTTATGGTGACAACCATCACAGAGGTGACCTTTGAACCAGTTTAAGTAATAATTATATCAAACACAAGAGGCAGTGTTTCATCATATTTCCAAACACAGAGAAGACAGTTGAAAATAAGATGCACAGCAGAGTATTTTTGACGAACTTTGAGGTGTTTGGAAATGTGATGAAACACTCTTGAGTGTCTTAAAACCATGGAGAAAACGAAAAGTAAAATTGTAAAAATCTATGTTAGTGAAGATCAGATTTCCAAACTACAGTCACATTTCTGATTTCCTTTCCTTGATGAATTATTGGTGAGTTTGAGAAGTTAACTTCTGTTTCCTTAGAGGTTTGCTCTAATGACCAATGGCTGCACAAAATGTACAGTAAATTGTTGATTTAGCACCAGTGAGCTGAGTTTGTGTGTTACTGAAAGGTGCAATACTCTCCCATAAGTGGATATCTGCCAACTTTTTTGGACTTTATATGGGTCCTCACTCCTGGTACAAGTTTTAATATGGGTGGCTCGAATGATTTCTGTCATTTTTAGTTCTCATTATTTTCTTCTATTTGCCTTGTGTAGGACTCATTTCCCGAAACCAAGCAACAGCAAAAGCACGTTGGTCAGAATTGGTTCAAAATATAGATACAAGTAATGTTTAGTTTCAGTGCCTTTTTTTCTCATGATTTCATAAGATCAGAAAATGAAGAACTATTATTGATAAAAAATGATGTTTATTGAATAGGCCATTTTACAGTTCTGTGCTTAGTTACCAAGCCTTTGAGTGGAATTGAGGCTGAAGGTGACCTTGAATAGATACAAACCCTCTTGCTTTTGATATGTAAATCATTTTGTTGTTATGCTAAATAGTTTCTGGTCTCTATCATGACAAGATCACCCTGAAACTCGCTTTCATACAGAGGCCTGGTTACATTTCACAGAACTGTAAAATGGCCTATTGTGGTTTTAGGGGAAAAACTGAGTACCAAGCTATAGAAGAAGGAAGAAGACAGCCAAGACCAGAGCCAAGGATTACAAGGTATGACAACATGTGCCAACATGGACTGAAATTTACCTTGTGTTACCCTACATGCACTGTAGTTTAATATATTGATATTATGGGGAAAAAGTAGCATATTAATATTAATCATTTAACTGTATTGTTCTAGGACCCTTAGCAGACGATACTCCAGAAGAAATGATGATGGTGAGACAAGACATACATTTGATTTATAATTCTGTATAAAATTTTAATAAACACCAATAGCCTAAAATTCTCTTTCCTATACGTACATTTTGATCATATGTTGTAATATTCTTCAGGTTCTCGACGGAGGATTGATCTAGATCACGTGTTTGATAAGGAGGACATGGGGTTTAATGACAAGCCATCAGGTCTTAATTACTCGTCCTCTGTGCCATCAAACTTTGACAGGTGAGAATCTTGTTTATTTTATTGTACTCTTTCGTTTTTTAGAACTTTTTTCGTGCCACTTTATCATGCTGATTAGTAGTTAGGGCGTTGGACCTGTGATCCAAAAGTCCTGGGTTCAATTGTCCTCCCTATCACTGGATGAATGTGTGTCTCATGGTTCTGCATTTAACTCCTATCCTTTTTGTCAATAACCAGCTGGTCTGCCTCCCACAGGGCTGTCACTAAGAGCCAGGGGCCAGGGAATTCCCCCGGCTACTATGAGTTTGAGCCCAAGCTACTTTGAAACAAAACCAAAACACTGGAAAGTGAAAAATAAATCAAACAACAAAATCGCCCGGCTTCTTTTTTACTTTCCCCGCCAACTTGAAAAATTAGTGACAGCGGTGCTCCCACCATTTAGGATTTTTATGAAGTTTCTATTTATTTACAATATTGTTTGTTATTAAAGGGCCACAATGTAAACGACTGGGATGTTAGCAATTGTGTTTACCTTGTAAAGTTTTGTCTGTAAGTTGTAACCAAATTCTCACAAAGGTGGTGAATATTTTACCAATGTTCAAAGAGCTGCAAGACTTGTAAAAAATGCTTTTTTATCTCTGTGTTATTAGAATGAATCACTCATTAGTAAGAAGCAAAAGCCTTGGAATTGCAGACGAGGCGCATATGAACCGACTAAAGCCTGTTCTTACACCAGAATTACAGGTAACGTTAACAAACACACTTTGTGGTAAATTTGAAAAGGCTAAAACTAATTAAAAATGAAAAAAAAAAAATGTTTTCCAACAAAATATATTTAAAGGCCATTTGCAGTCCGTACTGCGCAACGTCTGCCAGCAATGTTTATCACACCTCACATGATGAAATGTAAACAAACCAAAATGAAAATTACGGTGAAAAGCTTACCTTTTTCTTCATTATTAACATCCGATATCGTTGCAAAACAATAATAAAGAGTAAATGAACCTCAACGATATTCCAAACCGACATTTCAGCTCATTGCGAACTACCAAACAAAACGACCTGTAATGGCGGACTCAAAAACTTCATGTACGCAGTTACCGAAGTGTAACATATCAACGCATTCAAAACAGAAATGTAAACAAATCTCAAGACTGCGCAGTACGGACTGGAAATGGCCTTTAAATAGAATTAACAATAGAGGGAATGCAGGCAAAGTTTTTGTTTCAGGAACACCAGCTTTCGCACCTGTAGAAATCTTCAAAATCGTCCACCATTCCGGTTTGTTTGTCTCTTTTCTGAGCCATGACGTCACTCTCGTGCAACAGCAACTTGTTATTACAATAGTAGCCTTCTAGTAGACACGAGCCAGCGAGTGGCAAAGCCATGAGCCCGCGGCCCCGGGGCCTGGGATGCTTGTCATCTCGCTAAGGGGTGTAAATTTCGGATTTTGGTCTCACTTAGGGTATTCTGGGAAAAACACCATTATATTTACAGTAGCCGTGAAGGTCTTATTTAGGGTTGCTTGCAAAGAAATAAAAATATATATATATATATAATATAATCCAGATGTTGCGATCAACAGGAGGTATGACTTGCATTTATTCCCAAGTCATACCTCCTGTTGATCGCAACATCTGGATTATATTAACGCTTTGGTTCTACTGTTGAGCACTCTATCAGCAGGCGTACAAATCAAATGGTATATATTTAATTCTCTTTTAGGGGTCATGCTCAGATTAGTCTCCTTTAGGGGTTTAATTTAAAATTTCTGATGAGCGTTCCCGCCCCTTTCACATGCGAGTCCCTTCCCTGGGCTTGCGGCTTCAGCTGTCTCGCATGTATTCCCAAACATTGGCCTTTTTGGGCTATAAAATGCAAATGATCATTAGTAGTAAGTACTATAAGAACTGTATAAATAAATTTAGGGAGACTTTGTATTCAGACTCTTGTCAATTTATTTATCTTTGACAACTTTATTCCTAACTTTAAAAAACTTGACATGTGGAACTAAAATTAAACATTTAAAGCATTGAAGAAAAAACATGGCACGAAAATATGAAGTAGTGCAAAACAGATGGACCTCTGCTAAAACTGCCTTGTCAAAATTTCCATGCAATAGTACAGCACTTTCGCAAAACGGTCGCAAATGGATCCCAAGATGACGTCTGTCTACTCGAAAGTGTAGACTCGATTGCTTGAACTATGTTTTTTAAACTAAAGTAACATGCCCGTCAACGTGTTTATTTTTGTGAACGGTGATCAGTCCGTGTTGCGCCCACGTTCCTCGCCCACGTGCGCCCACGTTCCTCGCGTGTGATCGTGGTTCTGACTTGGAGTTTTGTTGTACTTCTTTACAGCTGTCAAATGTATTCTTTGTTATTCGGTTATCTTCATTTCTTTTTCCTCTTGTCTTTCCCTGTGGCGTAGCGTAAAAGCATTTCCTCGAACGACTCGTTTACATCTGATATGGAGGAAGATACAGCTGGCTGCAGTCAGCCTCGGTCGGTATGTATACTGGGAAGTTGCAAATCAGCTTTAATATGGCGCACCCATGAACCGCCATAATACTTTGCTTTGCGTTCGCTTGTTCCTTTATTTCTCACGTCTAGACTGATGTTCGATTTCCATACACTGTCTTCGCTAAATGCAATATATACTGCTTACAAAGTGTTATGTATATTGTGTGAACCTGGACGGTATGGTTATGAATATACGGAGCTTGAAAACTGCATGGAAATCTTCCAAGGTCTTTTTGTCGTTCATTCAATGCACTGCCAAGCTCTGTTCTAGCTGTCTTTTCTCGTGACTAGGAAAATATAATTGTTGAGATGGGCTGAAAACTACCTCCCTCTTTTTACCTTGTTGCCCTAACTGGAAACCTAACAGGAACATCTGTTCACAGGAGAGCTGTTGTTTACCCTTCATCCTGTTATGCAAACTACAACCATTTTAAGTTCTTCCTAGTGAACGGATGCAACAAGCCTGCTAACAAGCAGGTCGTATTTGCCTGATCTTGTCTTGGCTTTTTCAAATTTTGTATTCATTTTCTCCCAACTACTGACCATCCTTATTTCTTTCTGGTTTATTGTTCCTTCATTTGGTGTTTTCTACCTAAGGTCACTATTATTTGGAAGAATTTTTTGATTTAAATGGAGTTTTGTACATAAGAAATAAATATCATATTGTTTGCATAAAACATTACCGCACAAGTAAATTTTCTTTGGTATGAAAGTAAACATTCGTGTATGTCTTTTTCCTTGTTTAAGCTGAATTCTGTTGTCTTTCTTTCCCCTTTAGAGAAATGGTTCCGCTAATCAAGAAGGTCTTATGACTGTAAGGTAAGAAAAGTGATTGTTGAGATATTTTTTCCCGCTTGATTTTTGCTCAACGCGTTGATTTGGGTTCCGCAGGCGTTTGCTTCTTTTTTCCGTTGTTGAGCTTATTTTCCTTCCGGTTCTTTGTTTGTAATTGCTCATAATTCTCTTTTATTTGACAAAAAAAGAAAATCGTCGATTTAATGTCATGGCTGGGTTGCGGTATAGGCAACTGTTATAATGGATGGAGTAGCCCTTGGGATTCCTGTGGCTGCTAGTATGACTGTGGATACACAGTCTCTGTTGGCGGTGAAAGTTGTGGATACTACGGGATGTGTATTGTTTTGTAATTTTTTTGTAATTCGACTTTCCTTTAAGGATGGAACCTGACGAGCAAGGACGTTTTGGATTTAATGTTCAGGTAATGAAGTACTGAATAGGAATACTGTCAGGCCTTTTAATGCATGGATCATTTGTTACTGTAGCAACAGTGAAAAGCACGTTCATAGACATCCAATCAATAATCATTGTTTTTTTAGGGAGGTGCAGACATAAATTTACCGGTTATTGTGTCAAAGATTGCACGGGGAATGCCGGTAAGCTACTGAAGTCGTTTCTTGTAAACGTGAAAACTTGCAGAAACTATTATGGACAGCCATCGTAAACTCGTTATAATTACGATCAGTAATAAATTCCATAACCTGATATTCATGATTTCAAAACTTCGACCTAAGATTGATAGGTTTTCCAATACGTTAGAGCCCAACGCAAACAGTCTAAAGCGAAGCCTCGTACACAGTTTTTTGGTCGTCACGCAATCTTTCCTCCCAACAATTTCGTTACGAGTCACAGAACATCTGTATAGTAGGCTATCTTAAGGGTAACTTCGCTTGTTTCAGTGCTTGCAAATTTTTTAATCCCCTTATGCCGAACTCTTTTCGTCTAGGCGGATATGTGTATGCCACAACTACAAGAAGGAGACGAGATTGTCCACATCAATGGAAGAATTGTCAAGGAACTACCACATCAAGAAGTACTAAGCTTTTAAGAATTCATTCTCTTTCTTACAACTCCAACTCGAAATAGAAATTCTCCTTCCTGATTACTATTCATTTCTCAATGTCACTTAAGAGAATTTGGTGGTACATCAAAACTATCCCTAATTGACTACTTTCATATTTTTCTTCGCTGTCTGTTTAAATACTTGAAGAAATAAGGCTTTGGCCATTCTAGATGCCAGTTATGTCACGTTAAGCGCTGTTCGTTATATTTTGAAGCTGTATTGCCAAGATTCAAGTTATAATTTGGAGAAAACTGGAAACGTTTAAATGATTCTCGTTCTGTTTGGCGAAGAAACGGCTAAACACACAACTTACAAAAAGGCAGAAACGGCTAAACACACAACTTACAAAAAGACAAGCTGACATTGTCAGCCGATACACTGAAGAACGATTTAATTTTTGAACTGCATTGCTTTTAGATTGTGGATCTCATCAGAACAATTAGCAAATCAAACCGGAGATTGCTTATCATGACGATACGACCAAACGGTGAGAATAAAGCTTCAAGTTTTCTTCTTTACATTTTTAATTTCAACATATGCTTATATCATAGTACGTGATCACACACTTAACGGCTTCACAATTTGTCCTTACTTTTAAAAGTGAGATTAGCTTTGAATTATTTGCTGGGAATTAAGAACAAACTTAACAGCTGAAATTGAGATTTTATTTTCCAACTCTTCAATTGTGTCGTCAGTTTTCACTCATTCCTCTCGGGACGGCAAGCCGTTTGCGGAGTCGCCTGTTCATGTTGTGAGTCCGGAGCAGTTTAACATGGCAGAGCAAAGACACGAACAAGAACGAATAATCGCCAAACACGTGAAAGAAAAGGAAGTCGCAAAGGACACTGAAGCTCTTCGAGTTTCTGTGGAACAACTTAGAGAGGTACGGTTTCCAATTAAAAACTTGATAAAAGCGAGCGAGAAGTCACGTGTGATGGAGGGACAACCCATTCAGAAGGCCTGGAAATTTACCCACCATAATGTACCGTGCCCTTCACAGCGACACGAGCCGAACGCAGTCGCTTGCTTTTCCCGCCAAAATATGCCATACCCATACCCACCAAAGCCTGTCACACAGGCGTACGGGCCGGGGGGGGAGGAGGGGCTGTGCCAAATTTTGGGCAACTTAGGTTTTTTAGTATAATTTGGTTTTATCAACTGGGTTGATAATGTCAATTGGCCACCGTAAAGAGATTCAAGAGCTGACGTTTCGAGCGTTAGCCCTTCGTCGGAGCGACGAAGGGCTAACGCTCGAAACGTCAGCTCTTGAATCTCTTTACGGTGGCCAATTGACATTATCGACCCAGTTGATAAAACCAAATTATATTGTTATACTTCCCACCGACGCAGAACCACAGTTTCTTTAGAAACTTACCCCCTCTATTCATTAGGTTTTTTAAGGCAGCAAGAGAAATTTGGGCAAGGCAACTTGGGAGAATTTTTGACCAAATGGTTCAACCCCCCCCCCCCCCCCTCGGGTAAAAAATTGCCCGTACGCTTATGGCTCGTTAACTAAGGCAAAAACTTGGCATGCTTTCAAGTATGCTTTTTTGTGATATATCGTGAATATTCCACTCGTTGCTTGATTGTAGTTGTATATAAATGAGCCACTAGACGCTAACAAAATATTGACTGCTTGTTGACTGATTTCTGTTATTCTTTGTTTTGTAGAATTTGGAAAGCGGCGATCTACTTGTGTACTTTCAGGTAAATATTCTCACTGGCTTATAACCGACGGTACTTGTAAAATTCGTCAATGACTGACATTCAAATGTTTTTACAGGAGTTGTACAGAAAAAAGCCTGGAATGTCCATGGAGGAAGCGAGAAAACCCGAGAACCTTCCAAGGAATAGATACCGAGACATTTTACCCTGTAAGAACACAACACTGTTAAACTATTTGTGTGTGATCGTCGAAATATAGATTCTCTTTTCTAATTGCTGTACATGTTTTGAGAATTTGCTAGTCCATCAAGTCAATGCCGCTTGGCTGGTGAACTTCTTTATTTTTGTCACCTGTTTGTGGGCGATGAACAATTTGAAAGAAATATTGTTCAGTAAACTTTGTTTATCTTCACAGATGACGACTCGCGTGTCACGTTGTACAAAGGAAAGAATGATTACATCAATGCAAACTACGTCAGTGTAAGTAGCTCCGCAGACTGCATCACGTGACTTTAATGTTAGTACTGACTGACTGACCGACCCACCCACCCACTAACCAACTGACGCCCGACCCACCCACTCACTCACCAACTGACTGCCCGACCCACCCACTCACTCACCAACTGACTGACCAGCCAACCAAGCCATCCAATGACCCTCCAACACACTTACAGTTTGAACGACAGCTGTTTATGAAGTGTTGCATGAATTTATCTCGAGTTATTAAGTTGTTTACTCAATGAGTAGTTGAAAAACCTACAAAATAGTGTAGGTGAATTAATTTAATAAGATCATTTAGTCTTGGATCTTTCCGTTCAGTTGATCGAGTCTGTTTTACTCATTTTCAGATGGAAATTCCTGCGAGAGGAGTGGTTAACAGATATATCGCCGCTCAGGGTCCACTAGAAAAGACATGCGGCGACTTCTGGCAGGTACAACATGAATACAAAAGAAACAGGTTAATAAGGCACTTATTTACCTTCTAACTGTGCTTGTTTTATTGTAGATGGTTTGGGAGCAGGAGGCGTCCCTTGTTATCATGCTAACTACTACAGTGGAGAGAGGAAGAGTAAGAACCTTGTTTTGCTGCTTTGGTCGTTTCTTCTACTTGTAGTGAATTTTTCGCGTCCCGTTTGCCCTCGATTTCCTTGGAGCGTGGAAAAGCAGACCTAAATCATAGGAAACACGACAATAATGGTATAATTTTGATGAATAATAATCAACAACTGAAGGAGCCCATTAGGAAGTGAGCATGGCTAACGATGGCCAAGATGAAAGTGGATTTGCAAACTTGAAATTATAGTGCGGACACTCAAACCTAGCCTGCGTCGCAGGCGGACAAAACCACCGGTATAGGACTGTACCGAGAATTATGTGAAACGTCCGGCTGCAACGCAGGCTAACTCAAACCGTGAACACTTGACATTTATTTTTACATTTGTTGTTATGATTATATACCCAATGAGAGCTCTTGAAATAGACGAAAGGATTAGTGTTTCCAGCACCAAAGAAAGCTAATTCTTCTGTTTATATGAATGGCTAACATTGGATAATGGTAAAACAAAATGTAAAAATAAATGTCAAGTGTTCACGGCTCGAGTGTCCTCACTGTAAGGCTTTAAGCTTGAAAAGAATTGCGTTCATAAAATTAATTTGGTTTGTATATAAACCGAACAATCTGGCTGTGAATGGTTGTTTTGTCATTTTTAGGTGAAGTGTCATCAATATTGGCCAGAAGGAGAAGAAACTCTCACATTTGGAGATCTGGAAATAATCTGCACAAAAATCCGCGACTTCTCTCCTTCTTACGTTTACAGAGAAATGTACGTCACCGACTCCAAGGTAATGGGAAAACTCTCATTCCGTTCTGTACACTGGGGCCACTCTCGTACAATCTCGTAATGACTCGTTAGATGCCGTCGGCTTAGCCTTTTTCAGTTTATCTACTTTTTTTATACTCTACTTGACAGGTTTGTTGTCGGTATTTACTATTCATGCTTTCTGTTTGAACCTCTAGAGTCTGCGAAGCCGAGTTGTAGTTCAGTTACAATACATTGCATGGCCAGACCACGGTGAGTAGGACCCCTTTCCCCCCCCCCCCCCCACCCTCCCCTCCCTGCCCAGCCTGCTCAAATCAGAAAATGGATCTGTTGTTGTCGATTACTATTTGGAAGTTCCTTTGGAAAATTTGGTTTATGGGAAATCAGTGCTGATTCCGGTTTATCTCAGTGTTATCTCAAACTGCATACCTCGGATTACAAATAATTTGCTATTGCACAAGTGCTGGGCGAAAAGGAATACAATTTATTAACAGTATATTTGAAGCCTAAAATAGAATATTGACTTCGAAAAGCCGTTTCAGTTGTTTAAATGGAAAAGATCGCTTTCTTTCTCCCCATAAAAATATAGTGTTTTCAACTTTGTCTCTCGCTATGGGAAACGTAATACACCTTAAAAAGATAAGTTTCTCTGACTTCTGTCAATAAGCGATTGCATGACAAACATATAAAAGACAAACCAGTGGAAAAGATAGGATTACTGCGATAGTACCCACGTAAGAATTTATACTAAGAAATCATTTAGGTCAGAAATACCACGTTTGCCAACTCAAGATTACAACAAATGAGTACGTTAATAGTCACATATTGCTGCCGACTCGTAAAAATATCGAAGATCTGCTTTCGTGTACTCTAAGCTGAATATCCGATCCAAAAAACTAATCAGTTAAAAGGTCTGTGGCACAAAAATGTCTTTGTCTCTGTCATTTTATCTTCACTCTTCGTAATTTTACCCGTAGTTCGAGCTTGTTTGTGAAGAAAACGTTTCGCCAGCCGTGTTCCTTTGCCGACATCTTCATTTCGTCTGTGACCGTGTCGCAATACGCTAGAAAGATCTGTTCCCAGAGGTGGTCGCTTGCGCAAATCTTTCTTGTAAACTTACAGACGGCTCCCAAATGGACAATGTCGATTAAATCAAGAAAGGATGCGATGTGGATAACAGCGCGAGGCGGTAAACGAACCAACCAGTCTCCACACACAACAGCGTGGACATGCTTGAGCGTTTCCTCGCCGAAAACACGGCTTATATCACCCTGAAGAAGTGTATCGTCGTCAAATTCATCCCAAGGAACTTTCTTCTGGCTTGGCGGCAACCCTCTTTGATCTGTTCGGATAGCAATCCGCCACGTTCTCCAAATCACTTCTTTTTCATTCACCACGAGTTGATGGAAATCTTTGCTCGGTGAAGGCGCTTGTCCGACTTTTTCTATGAAAACTTTGCCTGTGCTCATTGTTTTTAACTTAAAAGAGCTGTTGTGACTAAAGGGTCGTTAAACGAAAGTCATATTTCGCTTCCAAACGTAAAATATTTTAGAAAACATCGAAAGCAGCAAAGCAGCAGAACGATCCAGTGTCTTTGTTGCGGTTGCGTGTTTGCGCGGGAAATTTTGACCAATGGGACGCCGTCTTTCGTTTGTCGCTCCCTACAGCCCACACACACGGCCTTCACTTTTTTGATGTTTTTGTTTCTCAAAAATAAAAACCAAGCTAATTATCCGAACCTGGCCTTGATGTTTTTAGTTTAAAAAGGAATATTTAATAGCTGGCCACCTGGTCAAACATGGCGATGTCTTATCGTAGTTTGGTAATATTTATCTGATTTTACACAGCTTTTGGGCAATGCATGACTATTGACTAAAAAAAGATTGAACTTATTTGACAAACGTTTTGTTTCGGTTATCAATTTTGATGTGATGTTTTTTTGCTGTATCTGGAACTGATCGGTAATAAGTTTTCTCATTAGTTCGTTTTGAACTGAGGCTTTCGTTTTGTTGACAAAGTAAGACTTTCAGTGATTTTTTTGACAACTTATCTGTTGTTTTGCATAGAGCGGTTTGTTCTTTGTTTTACGGAGCTTTTTCGGAAAGTATAAGCTTGAATCTCTTTTTATATATTTTGTGTGTTTAATTATACTCTGAAATATAAAAATAACTATTTTCTTTAGTTTTTTAAAGAAACTGCCCGAGGGTGCAAAAAATAAAATGTAATAATGTTATATTGTTTTTTGTTTAAATACACAGATGTTCCTGACGATTCGACAGATTTTCTTGAATTTATTCACATTGTTCGCCATTACCGTGAAGGAACAAATACTCCAACTGTGTTACATTGCAGGTAGGCAAATAATCCATGGAGCTGCGGTGCGAGTAGAAACTATTTTAGAACGGTTCAGGACCGATTTACCGACGATGATAACGCCTGATGGATTTAGCAGGAGGGAAACTGTGATGATAAAATCGGGTGGACTCGAATTTTTATTTGATCCAGGCGATTTCTGGAAAGAAAACTGACCTGCATTTTGTAGCTTGTGTGCTAGCAAATTTGCGTGGCGTCCACAGTACTACAAATAAGGGACAGACCATTTTATTCTTGGGGAGGGAGGGGGCGGTGGATCAATTTTTCTGTGAGCTTGTGCAATATATTTTTTAGAAGAAAGAGGTTGCATGGCTTTCTTTGCACGATATTGCACGATATTTTTGGCGCTTTTTCTGGTGCAGCAAGTTTTTTTTGGATAATTTCCCACTCCCCCCCCCCCCCAGAAATAAAATGGTCCGTCCCTAATATTCATTTTCGCGTTTTCTTGAAGTGCTGGTGTTGGTCGTACAGGTGTGTTGATTTTCATGGAGACGGTGTTCAACATGATTGAAGGAGCTGAACCGATTTTTCCATTAGAAATTGTTCGAAAAATGAGAGACCAACGATGTTCGCTGATACAGACTCCGGTAGGTTAACAATTTGGGACAATTATAACGTTCGTTGCTACTATTGTGGCACCGTTTTCCAATTGTTAGCTTCTAGTTCACATGTTGTTGACGTTGAGGATTTTCCCCTTTTTTCTATTTTAGGGACAGTTTATTTTTGTTCTGGAAGCTCTTTTAAGAGCATACGATGGTGAGTGTTGGCTTTAGTTGGCTCTTCCACTTTATATGTGGGGAGAATAGCTGAGAGAGTACTCTGACCTTTGCTACCTTTGCACATTGCGTGACTCACGTTATATGACGCTAAAGCATAAGCGTAACGACATAAGCATCACACTAGTGAGAATAGCAGCAAAATAAGCACGAGCAGAAGAAGACCAAACACACTTGTGTTTCTTATGTTGTCCTCGCTAGGAATCGCTGCGGCATAAGCTTAAGTCGACAAACGAACGGGCACTGTCCGTTGTTCTTGTGCTTATGCCTATTTCGCCTTATGTCGCGGTGATTCCTAGAGAGGACAACATAAGAAAAACAAGTGTGTTTGCTCTTCATATGCTTGTGAAATCCAGCCTTATAAGGTGTGGCATGTCACGAAACGTCCGTTTTACCAGTCATATTGAAATTGGAGATTTTTCTATTCTAGATGAGATGGTTAAACCGTTGTGAAACGCAAGCAGCGTATCAGGATATATCACCAATTTCAAGTTGGAGAAACCGGTTAAACCCGACAGACCGTCGGTACAGCTCTGTTTAAGCTTGACAGTGAGGAGCTTGATGGGGCTTTGAATCAAGCGCAGGACATCAATATCCAGGTCTATAAAGGAAGAATACGTGACAGTTTTAAAAGATTGCGTGACAGTCCACAAGGAATATTGGTGCGAACTGGTAACAGTAGCGCCTTCACCGAGCAGCACTTTATTTATGCTTTTACATCATCCACGCAGTCGTAGCATATCTTTCCACTCTTCAAAGACCGTGATTTTTTCTATTCAAAGAATGTTCATTCGCTTCTAATTAGCGTTTATTCGTGCTAAATTTTTATAGCTCTGTAAACGCCAAAAGATGAAGCCCTCGCTTTATGGATAAACCTGAAACACGTTTTGAAAGAGTTCGATTTTAATATTAATGAAACGTATCTATAAGTCTTAATCAAACAAAAGTTGTCATT
Source organism: Blastomussa wellsi (assembly GCA_947652115.1). Taxonomy (NCBI): domain Eukaryota; kingdom Metazoa; phylum Cnidaria; class Anthozoa; order Scleractinia; family Plerogyridae; genus Blastomussa; species Blastomussa wellsi. The sequence goes on along the minus strand of OX393566.1, from coordinate 26,863,517 downwards.
AGATGACGTCATGGGATGTAACCGTTATACTGTCAGCCGTCTTCACCCCAGCTCTTCGCTCTTCCGCTCGATTCGCTCGCGTACTCCACTATCTGAGAGCCTGGAACAGGCTATTTTTACTTTTGAGTCATTTACTTTGGTTTTTTGACTTACTCGCCAACCAAAGATTTAGCTTTAAAAACAATAACGTATAGTTTACTGGGGGCACAAGTGGAGCGGAAAACGATGTCTATTAAGACAGGCTTTTTATCACGCTGATTTGACAAAACAAACCTTGCAATTTCTTAAAGGGCCCAATTCTGCCTCGCCTTTGATATTGTTTACATGCGAAGGTTTCAGTATTATATTTTACGCGGAGCCTGTCGATACGAATGAGATCGTTGAGAAACTTACTTAAAGCAATTTGAACACTTCCAGTAACATAACTTACAGCAATGCGATAAGATTGCGCTTCACCATACAATTTCCATAATTTCCATGGCATCGAAAATGGCGGACGCTTAGTAGGGCCCTTTGAGCAATTTGAAATTTTTATTATGTTTTTTCCAGTGTTAGACAAACTTTGTACAAATCGCTGTTGCGTACAATCATGTTGATCTGTCATGTAACATGAATGACATTGAAATTTGACTAGAATTAAAAAATTGCCAGTCGACATTTTACCGTTTCATTTTAAAGTATTTATTACTTTCATTATACTATCAGTGTGTCACAGTATTGGTGTTTTTATCGCACATCATGGCAATTCTAAAATTTTAAGTATCAAAGCGATTTTTCACACATGCAAGAAGAAGACATCATTACCCATTAGCGTGCGCTCGTGTCTTCTTTGATAGAATAATAAAAATCCGAAACTTAACCAGTGCTTCATTGAGGATTTACTAAAAAATGAACACTCGTTCTCCTGCAGAACAACAACGACGACAAGCTGCTTCTGTCTTCGTGCCCAGCCCCTTGATGTTTTCTCTCGTTTCTGTGACTGCGCAAAGGCTCAAACACAATAGAGCCCAGCTTCCCCTGAGCAGAAATAAAAACATACGGAAGCGAAGCGGGCTGCCAAACTGAAGCAGTTTGTAGGCTTGTTCCACTTTATGCCCGTGACTACTGCTTTCCATGTTAATAGGAAATAGACTGAATAGGTTTGGTGGGATGTGGGATATGGCTTAAAATCAAAGCGGGGCACGGGAAACGAAAAATATTAGGGGCGGGATACGGGATGCATTCCTTTCGGAAGGCGGGATGTGGTATCTTGAAATTAATGGCGGATATGGGATCAAACGCTTCAAAAACGACAAGAAAACAAGTGCCAAAAAAATGGGGATGAACTAAACAAAACAATAAACTGGAGAAGCTACCAAGGCAAGGTAGGAGGGCAGAAATGTTGGTTAAATCGATAAAGTAAAGTAGAGTCGAGTCGAGCAAAGCGAGCGCTTTGTCTGTGGAGCGTTTTCATGCGACGTCACATAAGCCAGAACAAGGAAATGGAGGCCATGTTGGTGCACCTATCAAATCCCCGGGAATTTAAAAACTCTATTTCTTTTTCAAACATCGTCTTTTGTTTCAGTAACCCAATATGATTTGTCACGTTAGTATCAACGCCAAAAATGGTGGCGGGCCGAATATGAGATTGCAAAAGCCTATTTTGGACTCTCAGCTTTGGACTGCCTCTCACCCGCTGACGCGAGAGAATTCACGAGTCACTTTTCAAACTTCTTCATTTATTTAATATTTCTTTCAAATTTGTACAAGCTTTCGTGATTTACAAACTTTCCAAAAGCTAACACTTTTAAATACAATTTCTAACATAATGTTGGTATATACAACGAGGAAAAAGTCATACGACCTCCAGTTACATTACATTTCACGGCTATACAACATGACGCTCCTCTCAGGCGATAACCGTATTCGTTGTTTTTAGTGAAGATGGTAACCTTATATTTTAGTATTCCCTACATATCCGGAAACAACTTGAATAAAACTAGCAAGCTACATAGTAGCTGTTATGTTAATTATTATTTGTTTTATCTTAATACCGTTACACTGTTATAAACCAGTAACATTTTTAACGAAAGGACAAAACGCTTGGCAATTTTTTTAAGTTAATCTACGCCGAGTCAAAACTTAAAACTAAAACGCGCGCTAATTTTGCTAATCTCTTTCAATTTTATGCAAGTTGAAGTCTGACGTTTAATTAAAACACAATCGTTGAACAGTGATGTAAAACAACGTGCACTGCGTGGATTGGTTTGAAGCAAAGAATTCGTGCTTTGAGATGCAAGTGGAGAGAGCAAAAAGCTCCGTGATGGGTTGAATTACTATTTTGACGCGATTGTGTCTAAGGTAGTCAATACTAGATAACGTGACAAACAAACAAACAAAAAACACAGGTAACAACGTTCCAACATCATTCCTTATCAAATGTTCATTGTTCAAAGGTTCTATCGCACAGCTGTCAATCACATTCGTTGACAAGAAGCCCTTTTAAAGCACGAGTTAAAAGAGACGCATTCCAGTTGAAGAATCACATGACCTATGTCGTCCAATCGTATTCAGTCTTTTCTCGTGTAAAAATTTCCTACACGTAATTATTTGCGTCGGTTGCAACGAGATCAATCTGCCTCTTACTGTGATTTTCATGCTTGGAATAAAACTGAACTGTTATTTGCAGAATTTGATAATTTGTGTCAACAACTTGATTATTTTTGTCAACTGGCCCACGAACGGGTGAAGATGTTGATTTCCTTCTAAAGCTACGTTCTGTCTGGTGAGGCTCAAGACTCAAACCAACGAAACCGTCGAAGGTTTCTACGATGGCTACCACATCGTCAAACTGATCTCGCCATACTGCGAGTCCCAGCGGTAGAACGCTTTGACCGCGCCCTTGCTGATCTGCAGCTGGCATCTCCACTTGCCATGATGGCTTAGTGCAGTGGTCACGTGAGTAAACGTCTCTGATTCGAGTCGATTTTCTTCCTTGAACTTGTAGATTCTGTGGCCCACGTCGTTCGGTAAGAAAACAGTTCGCCTGCGATGCGCACAGCGGAGACGGTAAAACAATGTTACAGAATCATCGTTAACCCAATCTCCTGTCAAAAATGGAAAAAAAAAAAAACAAAATAATAAACTGGGGTAGCTACCAAGGCATGGTAGGAGGGCGAAAATATTGGTTAAAGCGATAAAAAGTAGAGTCGAGTAGCGCAAGGCGAGCGCTCTTTCTGTGGAGCGTTTTCATGTGACGTCACGTCAGCCATAACTAAGAAACGGCGGTCATGTTGGTGCACCTATCAAATGCCCGAGAGTTAAATTCTATTTCTTTTTGAAACATCGTCTTTTGTTTCAGTAAGCAAATATGATTTGTCACGTACGTTTCAACGCTCCACACCCACAACTTGGCAACTTGCCAACCGACGAGACGACAAACTGAGTGCTCGAGTGACAGCCATGAGCTTGACCTACAGTTTTCATAAATTCGCATCAAGTGGAGAAACATGACTAAAGACTAGAATAATCTTCTCGGATGAGTACTTGCGGTGTCAACATAATAATCTGACTTACCCCCAACATGAAGAATATATGTGACAGGAACGACAATTTTGACATGAAATTCCCCATTTGCGGAAGTAACATCTTGAAATCCTGTCATGGGCTGCTCCGACAACCAGTGGCCTGAATTCACGTAAAACACTTGTGTAGGGACATTCCATTCACAGCTGCATACCCGTAGGATTCGGTCAGACCCAGGGGGTCCCTGCTCACCGGGAGTGCCGGGTTCCCCCTTTGCTCCCGTAGATCCTGGGGGACCGACCGCGCCTCGCATCCCCCTGGGTCCTTCTTTCCCCCTCCAACCTGGGATTCCATTCGTTCCATTGATCCCCGGTTCACCAGGGAGTCCCTTCCTTCCTCGCCGGCCCATTAATCCGGGGTCCCCTTTTTCGCCTTTGGTACCCGGGATTCCGTTGAGACCATTTCTTCCGGGAGGTCCGTTTGGTCCCTGGGGGCCTGGATGGCCCGGAATTCCTACAATAAAACAGAGGTTTTTAAGAATAAATGTTTTGACATGATTCGAGAAACCGAAGTCAAAGAAAATCCGACATGAAAGGCTTAATTTTGTAAAATATTTATACTCGAACAGGAACCCATTAGGAAGTGAGGATGACAAACTATGGCGAAAATGGAAAAATTTGAAAACCTGAGACTCGCGCTAATTGAAGAAATCACTAAGAGACGATTTGTTTTAGTTTCGCAATTTATCTCTTTAGTCGAACACTTCCAATCTACATTTATAACTCATTGGCCGTTTTTATGCTAGAGACGATAAAACCGTCTGAGACTTTAAAGCTGTCTCTAGACGACTTTAACGTCTAGTATAAAAACGTTAAATAAGACAGACGCCTTTAACGTCTGATGGCTTTGACGTCTTTTCGTAAAAGCGTCCAAACGACGTTCTTAACGGACAGCTTTAACGTCTCAGACGTTAAAGGCGTCTAGTATAAAAACGGGACGCCATTAACTTGGATAAAATCCCGCCATGTTTCCAGCAAGTTGCAAGTCGATTTGTTCGGAAATCCGCGCACAAAAAATGTTTTATTCTTTTTTTCTGTCAGGCCGTCTACTAAATGCGTCCTGTTTTTATACCAGACGCCTTTAACGTCTTTAGACGTCAAAGGCGTCTAGACGACTTTATCGTCTCTAGCATAAAAACGGCCAAGCTTATAATTAATAAACGATGGCCAAGATTTTGCATGTCTTTGCATGGCATGCAGCATAAAGGTTTCCATTCCATGAATTGGCTACATGACTCATCCCGGGCCGCAATGAAGATATCGGACCGCTGGGCGTTTCGGACCACTGGGCGAGTTTCACGATTTCATTTCCTACTCAAAAAAACGTTTAGTTTATTTATTACATGAGAGCAATATCTAATCTGTTCTGTGCTTGGCTTAAGTTCCTCGGCTTTATGCGCCATGACCCCAGTACGTGAGACAATTTGTCAAACAACTTGATAAACGATCATGTAGAGATTTCAATGATAATGGTGATTATTTCTCCGTCCGGTGTTAAGGGACTGCATTTATAATAATTTCTTGAACGACAAGTGGATTAAACAAATAGAAAATTGAAATAGTCTTTATGCATCAAAAGCCAAAGGACATGACAAGATGCATATGAATATTGATATAACCGCAAAGTTTTGAAAGTACGTTTTGCCCCAAGCACACATATCTGTGATAACCACAGCTCCTAAATCCACCTCAAAGCTTGTTCACCCTCCGGGCAGCCATAGTGACAACTTTTCATAGTAATGATTAATTGAAAGTATGACAAGATGACAAACAAGATACACGAGACAGATCGGCGAAAAGAAAGATTAATAAAATTGCGCTCTGAACAACAAAAAAGTAATTTCCGGCAAACGTCCTGGGCAGAAGCGGTCTTCAACAAAGATAAACTGTAAATTATTGAGATAGTTATCTCGAAAAAAAAAAATATCACCGTAGGTTTCTTTAATGTGACAAGGACTTGCAACAACACAGTTGAAAAGCTGCTAGAAGAATTGATAAAGAAACCTTCCTTTGATATTTATGATCATTTACAAAATCCTCTATTTCACCAAAGGTAGCTTCATTATTCATATAATCTGCATTCATTGTCAAGGAAAACTTTTAAGGAACTCATTCTTTTGTTTTGATTTTGGATATATTCAGATTTCACATCTGCTAGTTTTTAGTCTTAAACTGTGTGTCAGCAGCCTTTTTCTATTTAAATCCGGCTAAGTTTTGATCCTTTTATGAACTTCTGCTATCAGTATTGGCTTGTGTACGTGCTTCTAGCGATCTTTTTGCACTTGTTTCTATATTTAAAAAGTGCTTCTATTTAAAACTAGCTTCAATGAGAAAAGCTATTTGTATTGCTAAGAAGAGACGTGTTACAAGTAAGTCAAACAGGAAATTGATACATTTTGTAAGCAATATATACCTGATTTTCGTGCTAGAATAATCTTTTAAAAGCTAACTGCAATATTGTACACCCTGCCTTGAACAAAATGTATAATCTGGCATAGTTTTAACCTTGTGAAATAGTTTTCCTGAAAAATATTTGCGCCATTATTATAATCAAACCTAAATCATAACATGTTGGAACATCGATTCTCAAATAATTCATCGATTTAAAACAAAGAAAATCATAACCGTGAAGGTGGTTTGGATACCCGATCTTAATTAGCATAGATGTCGATGATTTTATTTCTCCGTTTACTCCTTAGTTTTTGTTTCGATTGAGAAGATATATCAACCACGAGAGACAGTGTTTCATCGGTTATCCAATCACCTCGAAGTTCGTTAAAAATACTCGGCTGCGCGTCGTATTTTCAACTCTCTTGTCGATCGGTGTTTGGATATCCCGATGAAACACTGTCTCTCGTGGTTGATATATTACTTCACACATTTCGTCGTTACATTTGGAGAAACTCAGGGAAGTATGAACAAAAACCTTACCGTTTCTCCCAGGTGTACCTGGAATTCCCTGAAATAATAAGTAAACAGACAGTGTTAGTTTTTGACAAAGCAAAGTGCCAAAGTCGCACCTAATTATACCAAATATGAAGAATAATTTAATTCAAAATTTGTCAAATCAGCTATGATTTGAGATTTGCATGCGTATGTACAATGTAACTCTTTTTAACGAAACTAAACCCGATAATAAATTGACACAGTTCATTTATATGCCAAAGGGTTTTTTAATCTTGCTCGAGTAAAAGACCTGATGCGCCTTTTTTGCGTCATCATTGTCTGGCATTCTGCAACAAATAAACAAAAAACATTGCAACGAGAGGTGTGCTGTCTAAAACTAGGACCCGTCTTAACGCTTAGATTCAAGGTAAGAAAACAAAAGTCCACAACCGTAAGCTTTTCGTGTGTTGTTTAGCAAACCGCAAATGCAGTCAATTTCATCCAGGCTGTGAAAAGTTGAGTATGTAAAAATCATTCCGCAGCTGATTTCCGAATTCCGCGATCTTCAAACAACGTCCTTTCTCTCGAAGAGTTCACGAATTTAACAAAAATAACCGTTTCTCGATATATTTCCTTTGCGAGACATACTTGCGGAAACTCACAGAATTCTTGACACAAAGGTTATTTTAATTAGCTCCATACAAGGCGCTTTTCTGAAATAATTCGTTCTAAATTTGTACGCAAAACAGAAGAAACTGATTGTTAAATTAAATTGTGGGCAATCCAATTCCATCTTCACCTTACGCCACATGCCTTCAACAGGCTAGACTCTTGTCGAGAGGAAATATTAAATAACTTCGCCCCGTCACCTCCCCTATTTCCACCCCCGACCAGCCCCCGACCCATCCTTACACGTTTCTTTCTTAGTGAGCTGTTACGTCATAAAAGGCCTTCGATAAGAAAACAGCTTTTTCCGTTGTTTATCACGTAAAACTGGTTTTAGAATGAACCTTTGTCAGTCACATGAACTCGAGATAACTGAGTTTTGCGAGGGAAAGAAGACATTTTCTAACGGAAGCTTTGAAACTAAGTTATTAACAAGCTAGTGTCATTATTGAAACATTCACGATCAAAGCTGTTGAATCTAACCCACACCGAGCTCTTGTGTTTGTTTGCTTTCATTTACATACAAACAAAGCTGGGAGAAATGAAACCATCTTGCCATTTCTTTTAGAAAATAATATTCCTACAAAACGGCATCTGAACTGATGCGACTGACTGTTGGCTTCGTGGTCTTATTTCTAAGAACTTTGCATTCAATCAATTCTTTCCCGTTAAGTTTAGTGCAATTAGCGGCGAAAAAAGTCAACCATAATTTCATTTTAGTAAAAGTTAATGCACAATTGTAAAAACCGAAAATGTATGCAAAAGTATACACAAAAGGAAGTTAGGAACTCTGAATTTTTCTAATTTCGACTGTGGGGGAGTTTGTGGGCAGAAATTTGGTTAGTTGCGAGATTATAATCTTGAAGGCTTATGTTATGCACATATGATGCAGTTCGCATGGAATTAATCTTGCTGTTTTCATAGATTCGTTCAAATCCCTAAATTCTAAGCTACAAGAAGCGGGGAGTTTGGTAAGAGACAGGAAGGTTGCGCAAGTGTTCCAATCAATAGCAAAACCGCATTTTAATGTGATGAACTCGATAAAGGCCTTTGCCCTTCGCAATTTGTTCAATCGACGCTTTGCTCACGCACTTTACTCGATTCTTATTGATCAGATAATTTTTCCAAGTTAATTAACTTTGTTTTGTTGATAGGGTGTTAAGCGGCGATTTACTGCAAACGAACATTTTACTCGAAAAGGTACAGCTGAATTTACGGGTTTTACCTCCCTTAAACAAACACGCGAATCTTGTCGCGTTTGAGTTTTTTCAGGAACTGTTCTCGAGTAAACAAGTCTTACAAAGCCCATTTACTGGCTGAGCAAATTAACACGTTCATATTGTTTTTCCTGATCTAACAAGTTGGTATCAAAAAGGCCGCTCCACAATATAATGTACACGTATTTTATAAACAGTCTGAAACTTTGCCCTGTTTAAGATGTACGGCGTTAAACGAATAAGAAATACAACTAGTTCGAATATTTACTCTCCTTGAAGCCAATTTCAAAAACATTCACTTCGTTCGTCACTAGTCTCTTTGATATTGTGTCAGAAAACGCTGTGTTCCACTGCTACAGACCGTCAAAGTTTTCTTATCTTATCTAGAAAAGAAACCCCATTTCGCAATATATTCAAGTAAACTTTGACACAAACTTTAGACCCTTGGTGGCCAACTTGAACGTATACATTTGAAATTTTGTACGCGGCGAGTACATTAATTTTGCTCTTCAACTTGTGTGATCCGCTTTAGAACAAAAATAACCAGCGAGGTCAAGGACTCGTGTTATTCTATATTGGAAGCGTGCTATTGAGTAAAAGTGGATTGTATCATATCCGTGCGAGAAGAGAGAGTAAAAACATCTATGAATGTCAACATTGCAGCGAAATCGACTCAACGAAAAAAAAAACTCCTTCCGCGGTGCGACTTCTTTGCACAACTTTGCTCAAATAATGCTCCTTTGTTTACAAAGCTGAATTTTAAACAGCCCTACGTTTGAATGAAAGAGTAATAAATGTGTTTCTACTTACACAACAAGTGACAGTCTTGCAGCGTGAACTTTCCTTCTCACTGCCCGTGGAGTTCGTCTCTTTACACAAACTGCGGAAGAAAATGGCGAGTAACATTTCGTAAAAAAAAACAGCGACGCAATTTGCCTGGAGCTTCAGTGCTGTTCTTTCAATATTTCACTGCACTGTAATTATAGTAGCTTAAGACCCTGAGGTTTTCTTGAATTCGTGTACTCTGAATGTCGCAGCAACGCAACAGCATGGCAACACAAGATACCTACCTTAAAGTTGGAAGTCGGGAACATGTTGTAACCAAAAGAAGCAACACCAACTCACAGTGACTGAGCAGAGCCATCCTCGCATGCAGCATGTATACGTAGTACAAGCGTATCAGCTCAACTCACCGAGTGTCTGAAATTAATTCAAAATTCTCGTTATAGATCAGTGCCTTATTGCCGTAATAAATTCACTTCAAAAATCAGCGGTGCAGAACCAGGAGGCCTATAACAGGCGAGAACGGCGAACAATACTGAATTAAATTTCTAAGACGTGTGCGCACAATTAGTTTTCTCAATTAGGCTGTTGCCCTTGGTTGAAGTTCAACTTTAGTCATATATTTTCCTGGTAGATAAATCATTATCGCGAACATGCAATTCAACAAAAACATGACCTAACAATGACCCTCCCTGTACATCGAATATGATAAATGCCACGATGAATAATGCACATTTTCGAGAATGTCCAATACTGGAAAGTTATTTCGTTTCCAAAAATGCTTGTGTTAGTTTTCTCACGGAACATGGCTTGTTTAAAACCCACAAAAGTAACCGACTTTTATGCCACTGTGAACACTGTGCGTGAATTTGCAATTATTTTACACAGTTGTGCGGTAAACAAGCCTTTTTTCCGTGCGAATTGAGATTCGGTGTTGTGTACGTGCGATATACATGTATGCACTTAGCTTTAACACTTCACGGGTGATAACTTTACTAAAAACCTCTTAGATAAAAATAATAATCCGACTTGACTTACTTTAAAAGATACATTCAGTTTGGACAAAACATGAAAATCAGTATTCCTATCAGCAGATTATTCAAAGATACATAATGTTCGGAAATTAATGCCATGCAAGTAAATACGAGTGAAAGAAATCCCTGGTTAAGAAAAGTAGTTTAATCGACCTTTACTTGAATGTGTTTTTAAATCCGAGACTTGAGGAGCAATACTCGCTTGAATTAGACAAGTAAATAAAATTGTTGTTTGAAGACTAACATGGCATTTTTTTTTTCATTTCTTTAATATTTTAAACAGGAACGTTTTCAAACAATTGTAGTCTAGAACTGGCTTCCTCGCTCAGTGTTCAATATATCTTGCGTTGTTTGCATAGTCCTTTTATCCCGGTCTTTTATTGATAATTATTTCGATGACTCTATCAATTTAACTAAAATAAAAAACAAAAAGGGTTAATAAGGGGCATAAAAGCGCAAATGCGTCATAACAAATAAAGGCGAAGTCCGCATACGAGCCTTGTGACCCATCAGGCCGGAGCTTATCCCGGTTTCCGTAACATGAAGCGACAGAGAGTATTTCTGCTCCCCCCTGGATGGGATGCTACTCCATCTCCCCCCAGCAATAAATTCGCCCGTACCCATTTATATATATTTTAAAAACTGAACATTTCTAGAACACATTTCTCGACGTTTCGTGTTCCTGGCTCATTACGCATTACGCGGCGGTTATATGTGAAACTAATCTCTTTCCACCTAAATATGTTTCTGGTTTTCTTTACCTTTAAAAGAGCAATTTCGAGTTCAAAAATTGTAGTTTCAGCTAGTTTTAAAAGACTACGAGGTTTTATAATCCTCCAGCCAGCGTGAGACCGACAAATTCTAATACCCACACGTAGTCCCATGATAAGCTATGGTTCTGCGGAAGTCAATCCATGCAATATTGTTGCAATTGAACCTTCAAATGGATTGTTTATTTGGAAAGGAGGCCGAATTAATAACTAGGATTTAGTTTGAAGGGTTCCATCGGCATATTGCTATCAAATACCATACCTTTTGAGATTTCGACATTACTGATTTGAATTTTCTTCAAACAAATTTTAGCACGCTAGGGCGGAGCACAATATCTTCATTTGGTAAAAACGGCAAGACTTGAAAACCGACAACGCACTTCCTATCTTCGATCTAGCGTATTAAATAAACGATGTTTCATGAACGTGTAAGTCCAATCTTCGATATCCTTTTGAATTAATCTTCGCGCAGTTGCTTGAGGGACGTGGTTTTCTTTCGCGCGGAGATATTAAAAACAGGGAGAGGAAAGATGGTGAATATGCCATACAAGGAAGAAAAGGTGTGTGAAAAATATCCACCACCTTTTTTCGTGAAACGTGCAATGTCGATCTCATTTCCCGTGAATTTTTTATTCAGGATTACCCGCCCCTTAACACCCTCCTTTAATACCGAGATACGCCTGCTTTAGTTTTTGATATTTGAGCAATTGCCTTTTTGAGCAAGTTAAATACTAATTACTCACCATATTTATATTTCATTTGCAGAAAAATGAGAAAAGTAAAAACTGGCGATAACCAATACAAACCAGCGGAATAGTGAAGCAATTATTAACTGATGTGGGGTCCGGCATTAAAGACAAATTAAAAGCTGAAATTTCATAGGTCAAGGTCATAATGTTGTTCGTTTGCGCTGAAATGATGTTTTCAGAAAATTAACAAATTTTAGTGGAAAGGATCGGAGGTAAAACCACATTTTCTGATCTTTAATGATGACTTTGCAGTTGAGCATGGCCATATAACAGATTTAGCACAAAAGACTAGTCCATCTTGTTGTATTTTATAGTTGATTTTGTCACTTTTCTCTATAAGCACCCCGAGTGCATTGCTAAGGAACACTCGAAAAGTGCACAGAGAATCAAAGATCTCACTGTATCATTCATTGTACGTGTTTGTCATTAATTTTTCGCTTTGTCACACTGTCTGGAAAATTGATCAAGCTTTTTTGACAGACTAGACGGCTCTTGCAGTGTTTTAAACACTCTTTGTCTCACAGTCTCCCCATCCACGTTCGCAAATGAAAGAAATTAAGTTATATTACTGAGGGGATAGGAATTTGCCATACAACGTTTAAATGGATAATACTCAAGTTGCAGCACTTGAGATGAGTTATTTACTTGAGATATCGTTTCCTAGAAATTCCTCGGGCTCTTTACTGATGGCAACTGATAGTTTTCTGATAAAGAGTGTCGCCGGTCGGTGTCGCCAAAATTTTTTTGCCGTTTTGCCGTGTTCATCTAGAGCTGTAATGAAATTCACAAATGACGACTCGTTAAATGGCCTGTCCTCGTAGCAATCGTGCTTGCTTTAGGATAAATTATCTTCCACTCAATTATAACATTCAAAATTCTCACGTTTTAAAAGCAATTATAACAATTGCCAATGCAAATACTCTAATTTGAAAGCCAATACATTAAACGGTTATTATATATAAATTACTGACTGGGGAATCAAGGAGACACGAACAAATCAACAAAACATCATATCAGCTTAATTTTTTTTTGTATACATATGCAGAGCGATCTGATTCTAAGTCTCGCCTTGCAAACGTTGTAAAATAATTTCAGTGTAAGCTTACGCATTAGATTTTCAGTAAATATATATTTCCTATTTCCAGACACTGAATGGAAACCAAAAAGCACTAATATCATTAATAGAGATTGTTAATTGAAGGACCGTAAAGGTGTCGTAGCAACGGTGCCGTCCGAAAACAAAATTCTAAACTTCAGCTTAAAAGCTGAAAACAAGCATACAAATCAATCAGAGTGTATTTAAGACTCGTTCGGTTTAAGTTAAGCTCACCAAGGTTCTTGCTTGTTACAACACGTTGTTTTAAACTTTTATATTATTAATTAGTCAGCACAGTCATATCACATGCACACTTCGTACTTCAACAAAATTTGAGAAAAGCTAACTAAGTATGCGCCTGAACGAATGAACGTCTGCCAGTTTTCGAATGTTGTGCATATGTCCGCAGACTGAGTTTATCGGTGCTAAAGGCACTGTAAAGACGATATAATTCTACTTACTGATACTAATAAGGCGCTAAGCTTTGAAGTAATTGCTCAACATCAGGGAGAATAAGAATCCATGCTTCCAAACGCGACGGGCGACACAAACTGAAAACAACGTGACAATCAAGGGACATATAAACTCGAATTCGAACAGTTTGCCGATCATGTGACCAATGATTGATCATCACTGATTGCGCGTGTGAACCGTGTGACCTTATCGAAAAGCTATAAATTAATATTAAGGAATTCTTTGTATATATTGAGTGGTGATTTTGCGTCTGAATTAGCAAAAAAACTCCCAGCAAGTCTGAAAATGAAGTAAACAAGTGAAAATGACGCTAATGAATGCACTCCTACCTGTCTCTATATCCAGCTGTATCGGTAAGGCAAAAATTTAATGGAAAGTTTTAAAAATCAAAATTTTGGCACAAGCAAGGGCTGGCACAAGCCGAACAGTGTCGCGGAAAGTAGTGTATTTTAGTCAGTCCATCAAAATATATATTTGTCGCAAGAATTTTTCTTGAAATCATTTGTATTGTCGGTGATAGGGCCTATGCAAATCTCATTTCTCATGTTCTGCGCAGTTAGCCAAGAAAACTGATTGCTCTTCTTATGACGAACAAAATTCAGTCTATTGCACCTATTGATCTAATTCCCAATTGCATTGCAGATTTGGTGTTGTTGTTTGTTTTCCTTACGTAATACTCAATACTCAGACAATTTTCACTCGGGAGAAAACGCTGTCAACATTTGTGAAATCGTGGTTTTCAACAAAGTATACGCTAATGTTTGACACGGTTAAGAGTTCGTTAAGGAAAGATCAGGAAAGCAAACAATCCAACCTTAAAGATCGAGGTTTAGACCACGTGCCTTACTATAAACGAACTCGGCATGAGCTCATATTGGATACAGACTGATTCTGCTGTAACTCAAATCGTTTTGATCCACGACTGATCAGACAAGCATTACCTGCACCCACTCCAAAATCTTGTCCAATATTCGCACGATACGATGGCGTCCCTTAGCCCGGGGTACGCATCGCTAGAAAGCAATTTAGGTAGAGATTCTTATCATAACTTTCATACATACTATACCAATATTGTGGAGAAATAATTTAGAGCAACGTTTAGAGTAAACAAAACGTGCTCGTTTGTAAGAATGCCACTCAAATCCAAGTTCAAAATATGCTTATTTAAAGGGACACTGTCGCGGTCATTTTTCAGCATTTTTTAGTAAAATGGCCACAAAATTTGATTAAATTCTTTCATCCTTACAGGAAATGCTCCAAGAACATAAAGAGATTTATATCAAGCAAATTGTTTAAGGAAGAGAGTGACCATACAAAGTTTTTCACCAATTTTCCCAAATCACAAGCCAGGGCAGAACTTGAACTACTTGCTGGTAGAAACCCCTGGGGAACTGCTCCTATTTCCCGGGGGTACCTATCACCATCTAGTCAGACCAGTTGTACTCGTGTCTCAAAATATATAGTCATAGCATCATAGCATGTAGTCATAGCATACAAATTCATCGTTAAAGCACATTCAAGAAATGCGGGTGACGGGGAACGTGATCTGGAAAGTTGATTACACTCTTAATTTTTTTGGAAATAAGAACGTCCAACTTTGTAGCTGAGGCTTTACGTTCTTATTTATTTTTGCTATTTGATACATAAATAAGGAAACCTCTCAAAGTGCATTTGCTTGCTGATATGTTTTTAGTTGCTTGTCAAATACTTGCGCCACTTGCTCTGATGTCACGTTTAAGATGTCGCGCTTAAAAAAGCATTCAACATAGAGGTTAACAACGCATTGTAAAATTCATTAATAATTCATAAGGAGTAGATCCAATGCAAAGGTACTATTTAGGTCACATGAATGCTCTGTAAACCCCAATACAAATCAAGAGTAGAATTAACTTTTGATACAAACTCCTGCTCAGCTGATTAGTATTTATTAACTTTTGATACAGATCTTTACTGATTAAAATGCAAAGCACAATGGAATCGAATAACAATACTTTGCATTCAATTTATTGTTTTCATTTCACAAGTACGATAAAATATTCGCGTCCGATCTGTATGGGCTTTACAATTGCTCGCCTATCGGCTCGCAATTGTAAATGCCCATACAGATCTCCCGCTCATATTTTATCTACTACATATAAATTTACCAGATTTTGTGGCAAAAACGCAGAAGAAGTTCAAAATAAAAATGTTCTTAATCGAATTGGAGTCTGAGGAATATTCTTGATACGTTCTTAAAATTTTGGCTAATTTCAGCCTCAACGTTCTTATAAAAAAGGTTCTTATATTAGAGTGTAGTTCATGGAGTTTAATTTGGCCAGAAATGAATAATATTGCATACATGTATTTCGGCAAGCACGAAAAAAACCCTTCTTCCATCTCTCTGTCGCATACAACCTTCTAGCGTTCCCACAACAAAGACCAGCAAATAATGGTCAAACGCAGGATGAAATGTCATATGATATTATCCATGAAAAACACCGCTGATTCCTATCCCACGGGTTGTGATCCCAGATCCCGGGGCTGTGACCCCTGATCCCACCCGGCCCATTTTTAGGCCTTTGATCCCTGATCCAATTTACCTCGTTACGACCCTGCCTTCTGCCACTGTTTCGGAACGAATTTGAATGTTTATACTGGTTTCATTGTTCGGAGAAACAAACGATTTTCTTTTGCTCCGCTTTCGACTGGAAAAGTGCAAAGAAAGCGGTTAGAAAACTCGATTTATTTTTGTCGCTGAAATTTTCTCAAAGACGGTTTTTTACATCAAGTCTTGTGACGTAAGCTTACGTAGACGTTTGTATTTAGTTTGGCGAGCCAACGTCATCAGGTTTTCGATCAGACAAGTTCAAACCTTACCTTCGGCACGAAGTCTGCTTATTTCGGCTTCTTTTGGCATTATTTGAGACATGTTTGCGCCCGTCTGGTGGTTGAAAGACATCCTTAAGTCTGGAAACCCGTAAGCCACTAGCACGTCTCAAAGAAGCGGGATGTGTTGTTGATTCAATATGGCTAATGCTTGCCGTAAAGTTAGCGATCGAGTTTCAACGGGCCAGGCGAGAAAGGCTATTAGCACTTCTGTTCTCAGAAAGGCGGCGGTCGTGAGTTGTGGCTCATTTGCCAAATGTTGACGTGTTGAACGCTTGGAAATACAAAAGTGCTTGTAGAAAATTCTCTTAAATATGACCCGTAAACCTGTCCTTGTCAAAGTTACTCAGAGGTACCCCATCATGCATTGTGATACCTTGTTGGCTGTAAATAGCTATAAACCAATAAAGCTAACACCCAGCAAACAACAGAATTACACAAAAAAATTGACAGAAAAGATATGTTTAAACTGAAAAAGGTTTTTCTGAAGATTCCGTTCTGCCAGAGCAATTCAGTAATCTAAAATCTACGGCAAAGGTTTAGAGATACTATTTATTGCACAAAACTCCAAATAAAAGATGTCTGTCTGTCTATAAAATAACCAGCTAGGCGCTACGCCGCGGGGGGATTTGCGCCGTTTGGGGGGCTAGGCGCTACGCCGCGGGGGCTTTAATACTACAAACGGAAGTAATTATCTATGGTAATTATTGACCCTCGTAAGAATCCTATTGTTCTCTCTCTGCATTACATTGGTGATTTCAGTCTCCCCTTCCCTTTTATGTTTTTGTACACGAACAATATAATTAGCATATATTGTCTAGTAATACAAATTGTATAATCGTTTTTAATTTCCCGGAATTTAGTCATTATTAACTCCGGCTCATCCTCGGTATTAACCTGTTAAACTCACGAGTGACGTAAAACGAAGGACAAACAAGATAACAAAGAACTCAAAACAATATATAACAGAAAAACAATAGCTCAAAAACAAAGAAAAAAGTCACAGGTTTTTACACCGAGGTAAACCCTTAACTCCTTGCAAAGATGATATAATCATTGACTCTTAAAAAGCGTCCTGTTATCAAGCTTTCTCCAACAATGTAATTAACATGTATTGTCTAGTAGTAATACAAATTGCATAATCCTTTTTTATTTCCCTAAATTTAGCCATTGTGAATTCCTTGCAAAATTTATGTAACTTTCCACATCTGTCAGGGGCGTTATTGAATTTCATGGAAACGAGGAAAGGTAATTGGCATTCCATATATAACACAATCAGTATTTTGGTTATTTTGAGTTGTTTGTTGGAAGGCAAAGTCATTCGTTATATCGGTAGAAAGTCGGCCGATAGTCGATCGATATATCGGTCGAGATGTTTGTCGGTCTTTATAGTTTTTAGAGGGGGTAAGTTTCTAAAGAAATTGTGGTGCTGCGTCGGTGGGAAGTATAACAATATAATTTGGTTTTATCAACTGGGTTGATAATGTGAATTGGCCACCGTAAAGAGATTCGTGTGCTGACGTTTCGAGCGTTAGCCCTTCGTCGGAGTCTGTAGTCCAATAGCCCTGAAGAAGAAATCGGAGCAAAATTACTGAAATATGGAAAAATTTTAACTGTCCGAGTAGTTTAACCCATTGACACTGGGAGATTCTTGAAAAATACGCATGTTTGGACATCTATGAGTCCAAACTACTCAAAATGAAACATGAAAGCCTGCCCGTTTCCTTGCAATAGCAGCGCATTTTGGGACATTTTTCTGGCATGCACAAAAAGTGGAACCCGATCTCTTAAGATTTTTCTGCTTCTATTTTTTTTCGTTTTTCGTTTTTATCTTGTGTTTGTCGTTTTGCTGCAGTTGCTAACTGCTAGTTAACCGTTAACTATCAGTTGCCAGTAAATTCAAGAATTTTCGACAAAGGATCATTCAAACGGGAAATTCTTACCAAGTGATGAAGAGGGAAATTTTCCTCCGTTTTTTTCGTTCATATGGAAAGCAAAACTAATTACCATCACAAAACTTTCGCACTTAAACTCGCTTTTAAATAGAGGCTCAAGGTAACTCGGAAATGGCCTATTATGTTTAACACAAACTATGTACAAAATTGAGGTAAAAACAATCGGAAAATGAACTAAAATTCGTCCAGGACAGGGGATGCCGGGACTGCAATTCATTTATTAGTCTTCGTTTTTCGACTATAATGCTATAATATTTAGAAAGGTTTCCCTAGACTTGCCACAAGTCGACCTCATGAATTTTGAATTTCAGGGCAGAAGGACTTTTCAGAAAGTCTAAGGTTTCCCCAGCCTAATCCCTAGGCTCTCTCCTCCTCAGGGAAAGACTGAGTACTAAGCCGAGGTTTCTTAAATAAGACACGATACTCACTTATTTGCTCAATATTTATTTGCTTTAATGTAAAAACTATTGAAAATTCGTGGACAACTGTCGGCCACAGAACATATCTCCTTTACACACTTTGTAGAATTATTTTGAGATCAATCTACATCTACTGGGGGAAGGTAGACAGAAATCCCAGAACCGACAATAGGCTCCAGAAAGGTCACTGCGAGTCCAGGATCAGATACGGAATGTCTGGAATTCTTTGATGTGAGTTTCCCATTCAAAAGCTGTCCTTTAAGTCTCTTGTCGGTATTCAATGGTGACGTCTGCGATCCCAACTGCACAGCGGTTCCCGATGCGAACAAACTGAGTTCTCCCACCGACTGTGAAGTAATGTAAGCCAATTAGTGCTACTGACAGACCTTCTAAGCTTGACAACTAATCAAAACGCACGACCATGCATGCATGCAGGCATGACACAAGAAAAAGAAAAACTCTCGCGGCAGCCTGCGAGCAGCATACTACATTTTCAGGAGATTTTTAGCCTTTAGGTTTACACTCGTGCACCTGGTCACTGGTATAAACTGGTGTTCAGTTTTACAGAAAAAAGGTTGTTGCTTTAAATAGATGAAAATCTTAGCTTTTTTAGCTAATGGATAAATTACTAGCAAAGGCAGTTTAAAATTTTAAACTTTCAAAGAGCGTGAAGCTCACAAGTAAAATGGTTTTGTACAAAACAATTTTAAACATGTCAACCTAAAAAGCATCTAACAGTAAGCAGAATAGAGTACCAGCAGGCAGGGTTTTCGGTAACATTTGAAACTACCGGATTCATAAATTAAGCAAGCGGACATCACACTTAAAAAAAATATTATTTCGTGTGAACCATCGGACGTTGCTACCGGACTTTTCATTTCAAACAACCGGACGTTACGTCCGGCCGCCGGCCTCAAACGAAACCCCTGAGCAGGTATGTCGTTTTACGCAAATTTCCATAAAAATACCCCAAAAAAACCCTCCTAAGTGCTGCAAAATTTTCCCGTTACCATGACGACCCAATAAGGACAGATACATTGTATGCATTCTATCTCATTCTCAGAGCCCTTGGGATTCTTGTTCAGAAGAACGTTGCCTAACAACTTCCCCAACAACAACAACTCCTAAGTCTCATCCCTTTGCTACTTACACTGCTTCGCTGGGTTTTGTTGAGTTTAGTTCTTGGTCGCCTGGTATCACCGCTAGCACTCCTATTGTTGTTCAAACTCTGAGGTGGCATGGGTGGTTTAGATGAATTTGCAGGGCTGAATGTTATGTTGTGTCTGGTAAACCTCTTGATTGCAGGTGATAATTCTTGTGTAGTTCTCTGTCGAGATCCTGTTCCTTCCCGTCCTGCTGATGACAGTCGGAAGGGTCCAGTATTCACAGTAATACGT
The DNA here is from genome assembly GCA_947652115.1 of Blastomussa wellsi. NCBI lineage: Eukaryota > Metazoa > Cnidaria > Anthozoa > Scleractinia > Plerogyridae > Blastomussa > Blastomussa wellsi. The sequence continues at coordinate 26,843,643 of OX393566.1, read as the reverse complement.
GGCTGATCAAGCAATGAAGGCTCTAATGTTGACATGTGATCAGGAGTTTGGATGTCTACGTTGGATCTGCAATAAATTTAGAATTGCTGTCCAACTTAGACATGTATCTCTTAATCTACATTTATATTTCTTCAGTGGAAGTTATAAAATCACTAGTGGACTTTTGGCAGAACAAGAAGCTAATGCAAATATTAATATATGTAAATATATTTAGCTGATTTTGACAGCAACAGCGCAATAAATTACAAGGAAGTAATGACTAGATATATACATTGATGTAATTTACCTAACACAAGCTCCTATTCACATGCCAAGATCTTGGAAAGGCCCCATTTAGGCCTGGGGTCTCACCTCATTTGAATTAACCATTTCTCACAAAATTTTGAGCTCATTACTCTTCAAACTGATACGGCAAAACAACTGACTTACGCTCACCGTGACCTGTTGTTGTTTGATTGTGATGCCAGCAATCCAGACCCACTGAGAGTAAAACTGCTTGGTAAACTTTTTGCTGAATCATTCCTGTCACTAAGTCCTTTTAATCTCTGTCCAGGTCTTTTCGCACCAGCACCACCTAAGCCAGGAGTACTGTTAGAACCAGTCGTATACCGTCCCACTCCTGGCACCAGGTGACCTAGCTGAGGTGAGGTAATGGATGTCACAGTTTTAACAGAACCGACATAAGAGCCATCTGTAGGACACTGACAGTGGTTTGTAAGCCAGTTGTCAATGCAGGTAATGTGAAACGGGTGCTGGCACGGTAAGGTCCTTATGCGCTGGTGTGTCTGGAATCCTTGTAAGCAGACGCCGCAGTTGCTGCCATCACTGAGCAGACTGTGCCTTTCTTGTAACACTTGTGTTGGTAGACTGTGCATCATGCGAGCAGGGATTCCATCCTGATCAGTAACCTGCCTGTGGTTGTACAGATAAAAGCGATGTGTGAAAAAACGTGAAATGGCAAAAATAATTATGTAGCAGATACTGTGCATGGGTTACACTGAACCCACACTAACGTTGTCATTTACATAAAATCAGCCTTTGAAATGACACACAAACAAGATTTCACATGCACATGATGATTTGAATATGTGCATTTTGACCACCATAATGAGAAGCATTGGTATTTACAGTGCCCTCATGACAAAAAAGAAGATTCTCCAGAGAAAAGCGATATGTATCACGACATGTATTAGTAACTTAAGTTTGAGCAATATGTACTGTCGCTAAGATATACTTTTTTATATGTTAATAGTGTCATTAAGGTCATTCCCCTGAAATAGAACTGACAATAGATTTTCGTTCAAACTTTGCCCATCTGTTGTTCATCGTAAGGGAATTTAAATTTTGCAATGAAAAAGAGGGGTTCCCATATTCGTTTAGGAGCAGGAGCACCTTGAAAATACCCCATAATTCGTTAAAATATCAGCTTCAGAAATGTTTTCATTTGACTAGCTCATGCCACGTCTTATGGGAGAAGAAAAAAATAGGGAGAAAGCAAAACAAGGGAAAAACTATAGATATACTGTATCGCCTTCAAGGAACAATTTCAATATGTTTGTTTGTTTCAATATGAAAGCATGCATTTCCAGTCGACCTTGATTCAACTTGTTACTAGTATGCAGTGATCTCGAGGCTACAATATCTGTTCAATAAGTTCACGTTTCCGTCGATTATTTATTTTTCTGCAATGGGAATTTTTTTATATTCCTGTTATAGGAAGAAAGTGATTGCTAGTCTCAGAAAAAGGGTAAAAAAATATAGGTCACCATACTCGTTTATGAGAAAACAACGATTTATCTCCTTCATGAGCAAAGCCGTAAATAAAACGCCGCAGTTTTCTTTAGGTGCGCGCGCTGATGACGCAATAAATCGTGCGCAGTAAGGATGCACAATGCAATACAGGGGAATGACCTTAATTAGTTTTTACCAAGCTAAACATTCCGACAAGTGCTCACAAAGTTGTCATCATCATCATCACATGATTTTGTACCCAATCAAAGGCCTTGCTAATTCTCAATAACATGTGAAAACCTAATTAGGTGATTAAAGAGAAAAAGAGGACAGAGTCAGACCTAAAAGTCTGATAAATGAACAAGATTTATTTTTTCCTTGAATCATGTGAAACCTTTAAAAAGAAAAATAATAAATACTAATGTTTCTAGAGATATACTTCACCAACTTTACCTGTCCAGTTGAAGCAACATTTCATAATCACTATCAGAAATGTCACGGCTTTGTAGATCACTTATGACTGCACTTGGTAGAGGCACGACTCTTGAAGCTGCACGCCAGCGTTCACTGGGTTTCTAGATTGGTGTTGTAGAAATACAACTTTCAATCACAGGGCTACTACTGCGAGCAGTCTCTATTTTGCTCCACAATTCGCAATGAAAGTGAGCGTGGGCGCCAGATGGAGTTGACTCCATCTGGCACCCACACAGCTTGCGGCTCGCGGATTTGCCGCTTGCCCCTTGAAAATAGCGCTCACAAATTTTTGCTTTCATTGCAGATTGTGGAGCAAAATAGAGACTGCTCGCAGTCTATCACAGGGCAGGCCTTGTAGAGAACACAATGCAAGGTACTCCAGCCAGGGCTCGAACCTGGAACACCCCTCCAAACAATTACTACTAATCGCTAGCTTTTTAAGTATGTCTGGGGAAAAATATGTATTCTAATTATATACCTGTCTAAACTGAAAGGAATGTTGCATGTGGACATCTGTGGCAAAACATGTGTGGCATAGATGATAATCCGCACAAACAACACACCTGTGAAGAGATAATTTACACTTTCATTTAGAACACTTGCAGCATGATTGTACATATAAGAAATTGGCAGAGAAAAATCTGTGAGCTGCGTGGCACTTGTACTAATACACAAAAAATTGTTAGTCAACGTTTTCCCTAAGAAATAAAAAGTGCCATATTTAACTGTAGAGGCTAGACGTTTCGGGCATAGCCCTTCATTAGTGGATGACCCTTGATTTCAGTGACATGTACTTTAGATTTGATTAAGAATATACATCAGATATGTGAGAGAGTGTTTCATCTTATTTCCAAACACCTTGAAGTTTGTGAACAATACTTTGCTATGCATTATTTTCAACCCTCTTCTTAGTGTCTGGAAATGTGATGAAACACTGTCTCTCGTGTTTGATATACAGTATTATGTAAAATGTACACTGCATGTAGGTCTCAGGAAAATAATGTTTCATGTGAAAGCTATCTTTGTCTCTTACCTATAACATTTTCCTGCAATAGGACACACTCTGCACCTTTTACAAGTCGCCCCAAGGTGAAGGTCTTTTCTTTCCGCCCTTGTTTTACGTCGAGAAGATTTGTGAAACTCGTCCATCAATTCCTGTAAACAGAATGTTATATTTTATTTATACTGTTGCAAAATAGAGACCATTTGCCTTTGGTGGAATATGTATCTACAGACACTTTGGACAAATAAATATAAACTCCCTTAACTGTGCATAAAGTACATGTACATGCAGTACATGTATATGTTGTGGTTTAAATTTATCCCTGGTTTAAAAATTTTTAAACCAGTTTGATATTGATTTCCCTTGTTTTGTTTCAGATTATGCAAATCAACATGAAACAAAGGGAAATAAAAATCAAACTGGTTTAAAAAATTTTAAACCAAGGATAAATTTAAACCACAACATATACATGTACTGTACATGCCGGTAGTATGAGGAATAAATGTGACGTCATAGATTGTGAAGTTCATAAACTTTACAAATTTTGCAAACTAACCTGAAAAGATCCAAAGTCCACTCTACACAGAGGGCATTTAACTATAGTTTCACCAGTTGAGCGTTGATGTTCGGCCCAGACCTTCATACATTTTATGTGCACACTGTTACCACAACCATATCTTCAAAAGATCAAGGAGATGCTTTGTTTGTAATTCAGAACATTACATAATAAAAAATAAGAAGCTTATAACAACTCTTGAAGATCAACTTGGAGACTTACTTGCAGTATGTTATTGGTTCAGGCTTCTGTAGCAACTCGTCCTGACAAATAGGACACACATCTTCTTCCTCAATTTGTTTTTGTTCAAGTTTTTCTCTGTTATCAGAAGATGCCGTGTCGTTCTCAGAGTCTTTTCTCGTTGCTCTTCTTGTCCTTGAGTAGCTTCCTCTCATGACCTCATTAATCTCACGCTCCACAAGCGACAGTTGAAAAATAACTAAGTAAAAGTCAAAGCAAAATGTTCATTTCATATGTGATCACTGCATTTATCTTAAAGAAATTGAAGGGGTTGGATGTTTGCAAGAGCAGGAAATTCTGTGGGGTAATGAACCATACATGCCTGAATACTTCCACTAACAGCGTTACACTGCATAATAAATTCTACATAATTTGTGTACTTGAAGGATATCAAGTTTAACATACTTTGATTTTCCTTGGGTACTCTGAATTTCTTGAGAAGTACCCTGTGTTAAAAGAACAAGAAAAAAAATTGCTAAGGACATCAGCCAGTGATTAATATTTAATTCCAAAGTTAAAAGCATGTACTAACTTTTAGAGACATTTCAAAGATTTTACCAAGAGAGGATATACCTAAATGGTCTACACATAGTCCATGATCAAAACCCCAGCATCAGTTATTAAGTATAATTTAAAAACTGCATCCTGAATTCCTCATTACAGTATTAACTAACCAAAGAATGTGAATGCACAGCTCCTTTTCCTTAGTGAACGTTTGACAAGTACAGGAATGTTGATCACCCAAAAATACCTAAAAAGAAAAGAGAAAAATAACTTAACGAATTAGCAAAACACATATGTAAGAGCGAGTAAAAGATAAACAGTCTCCCTACACAGTACCGTCAGACAAATAAATGCAAAACAAAACAATGGCGACAGTTTTAAATGTATTGTTTCTAAGGTTTCTGCACAAGTCAAACTATCTTCCGGTACACAGTACTTTGAACATGTAGTACTTGTTTGTACCTTGAATTTTCGATCCAAACCATCTTCCTTCAAAAGAAATCCAGTGGGACCCGTCTCGCGGAGAAGGTAAATTCTAGCTTGACTGGCTTCCTCGATCCTGTTTGCAATAACTTCTGGGCAAAGCCTTCTCCAAGGAATCCGCCGAGCCATACCACGGTGTGTTATTTATTACATTTTTGGTATTTTCGAAGGAATTTACACATAGTAAACCCGCTTCTACTTCAAGGTATTTGAAGTTTGGTAAATTTGTTTTTGCCTCGCATTCACGCTTGCCTGGCAACGATTTTCAGGGAAAGACTGGAACCAGTAAGTGGAGAAGACCTGGAACTAGTTAACCGAGGGACATTTTACCTCCCTTATGTGAAGTAAAGTACGTTGTTTTGGAAACCTAAAAACCAAAAACCCTTTTCTTGTGGTTGTCTGAAAGTTGACGTTGTTGGAATCCAAAATGGCAGGGAATCGAGTGCATTTAAAGCTCGATCATAGTGCGGCAGCCTCTATTGACCAATATTTGGAATACCGAAGGTATGTAACTAAAATTTAGGTACAAATTTACCCAAAACGCACACTGCTTCAACTGAACGTTTTTTGAAGTTGATCGAGGCGTAGTCATAATGGGAACTGTATTTGCAGTTCAGAATTTCGTGTAAAAGCGATTCACGACTTTTTAGTTTCTTCCCTTTAGACACTTTTTGACTCATCCAAAACAAATACCTTAAAACAATATAAAATATAAAATGTCACAGGTTGTAGTTCTTACACTGTGGTAAACCCCCTTTTCAGGATTGTTGGGGACGATGATGGTGGAGAGCTCTTTACCCCTGAAGAATATGAGGAGTACAAGAAAAAGGTACTGCCCATGAGAATGAAAAATAGGCTTTTCGTTAGCTGGACAGCACCAAATGGCATGGATTGTAAGATGGTTGGACCAGAAACAATGTGTTTCTGTAATCATAGGTAAAAATTCAGTGATATACTACCAGTAGTAATCAAAGATTAGAGAAGTGCGTTAGATGGTATCCAGGGGCGGATCCAGGAATTTTTGACGGGGAGTCCAAAGTTGAGTACCGGTAATAATAGGCGATCCTGTCGATGTGAGAATTTCAGCGTCAAATGAGTAGTAACAAAAACTTTGGTTAGGAAATGGGGGTCCGAACCCCCTGACCCCTCCCCTAGATCTGCCACTGGTATCCAAATACCACCAGGAACAACAAAGCCTGTCAGTGGCAAGAGTGAACTTAGTGTGTCTCAATGAAGGGGGGGGGGGGGGGGTAGCAAAGAGGATATTTATTGTATAAGACTCCAAATAAAACATGTCTGCCTGTCTGTCTGTGAGAGGCATTTCCTCATTACACAACCATTTTGAGGAAAGATTGCATGACCAGGCAAATCGATGTCTGTCTACATCAATAATAATACTATAAGAGTTGATTTGACAGGATAAAATTTATTGGAATTTGTCCTTTTTTTGAAAGGATTTAATAAGCTTCAAAAATATTAATTTTGTATCGAAATTCTAGAAATTACTGCACAATGTTCATGTTGACTAAACATTTGTTCTGTGATTTCGTCAGAAAAATTAAGGCTCATCCTCGGTGTGTAAAAACCTGTGAAACTCACGAGTGACGTAAAAAAAAGAATGAACAAAACAAAGAACTGCAAAACAATATAGAACAGGAAAACAATAGATCAAGACAAAGGAAAAAGTTACACCGAGGTAAACCCAAAATTAAAGACCCAAATTTTCTGTGAATAACACTGAATTTCACAATACATTTGAATGCCATTGAATACGAGTAGCATCAATAAATTGTGGCATGGGTAATTTGCAGAACACAGAATACACTGTTTTCTTGCCAGCATTATATTGTATTTGGTCCTTCCCAACACTTAAAAAGCCTACTGCAAGCAAACATGAGTGAAACCACATAATATGTAACCGCATTCTGCAAATTACCAATAACCCTGTAGTGCTTTTTGTCATATCCATCATCAGTTTAACTTCAGTCATTTCATTGAGCAAAAATGTTTTCCAAATGGCTCCATTTCTTCGTTTGTCAAAACAAGGCTTATATAATGAAAGCGAGGCAAGTTGCTTCAGCCCAAAGTCTCCCTTGGTATATGCAGGACACCCAGTATGTATATAGGGACCACACAAAAATTAGGAATGCATTCTCTGTTCGTTGAATGCAATAAATAATTATAAATTTCTATGTTCATGTACGAAATATTAAATATATTTTTTTTGGAAACCTTAGGTACAAACAACATAAAACTGACTATGAGACATTACCACAGACCAGACCTATTCCAGTTCCTTGTAAAGTAAGCGGATGTAAATGTAAGAGTTACCACTATGTTCCAAAGAATGGCACCCAGCCAATCAGATGCCAGTGTAAGCACTTTACGGAAGAACATTCTGAAGTGGTGCCTTACAAGTGCTCAAAGGGATGTTCATGTAAGAGGTTCACAAGTTCCTACACTTGTGGTTGTGGACAACCAACTTATGTTCATAAGGTCGGTGAATGAATGAATTTGTGAATCAACTTTGAACAGTTACATGTAGGTGTCTTTAATAGACCTTTTTTGCTTGGGCGATTTGCTGCCCCATTAGACCATGTGATGGTACTCTTAAGAATTCTTGCTTTCAAATTTTCAAATATTTGCATGTATATGAAAAAATAATTTTTGGACGGACAGAAAGAACAATTCTCTAGAGAATGTCACATGGAAACAAACACGCCTAAGTGAAAAAGGTCTATTCAGATCTTTTAATCTTGAATTCACTGAAACCTAAGTTCTGTCTTCCCTTGAGACAATTCATTAGCAGAAGTCAACCATTAGCTTCTACATCTGACTGCCACGGAAGTTAAATTACAGAACATGGACCAGGCACAACCCCTCCTCCACCCACACACACCCTTAGAAATTTGCATTTTAGTTCTGAGGGCTACTCCACACCCTCCCTGAGGGAAAAAACAGAAAATCACTTGGAGACCCAAAGACTTTCCCCCACCCCACTGGCTTACTATTCTCCTGCTGACATTGGGCCTACTCTCCTTCTATACTACTCCCTATCAAACAATTCCATAAAATTACATGTAACTACATGTATAGCTGCCACAACCATGCACATCCTAAGCAATCACTCCACTTTTACAGGCAACTACTTGAAATATGGAACTGATGGTACGTTACAAATTATATCATTTTCCATTTTGCAGACAATCATAGAGACAAGGGAAGAACGGATATGCCGTGGCCACCCAGTGGGTCAAGACATTCCTTATGCTGCTATGGGTGGAATAACAGGTTTCAGTTCACTGATGGATGGCTACATGCGCTTGGATGACAGTGGAGTTGGGCCACCACCCTTACATATGTTGGAGCGGCCAGTAGGTACGTGTAGGTGGTACCAATTGAAAGAAAGATTCTACATGTAAGCAGCTTTCTTACATTATGTTTCGTCTAGGACCTGATGATCACCCATTCCTCAGAACACATGCTGGTATGGCTGCGCTGACATTAGAGGATGGGATGGGGGATAGCACAGGACAAGTGGCATGTAGAACTACGGAGGAAGAAGACATGGCTTATTTTGAGAAGCGATACCAAGCAAGGGTGAGGCTTCAATTTGACTACATGCAGGTTTCCACTGAGAATTAAAACTCAAAATAGCTCCAACAATTAACATAAGATCAGTAAGACATTGAATCCGAGACCATTATAAGGGCAATGGGGTAATAATCAGATGGAGGAAGTTGAATGGATTTAAGGTTTAAGCGGTTAAGAAGACATTGATTGGTTATTACATGCAACCAAATGCTCAAGAAGTACATTGATGCATGTACGCATTGCAGATCCATGTTTGCTCGTAATATGTTGCATTGCTGTTATTTTAGCTGAAGGCAGAAAAGGAACAAGCCAGATTGCAAAGGTTGGCTCAACCAAAAAAATTGGCTGGCTCAAGTACTGGGCAGCAGAGCACAAGCAGTGCTTCTAGGAGGACTGGTCCAAGTAAAGCAGCCAAGCCTGCTGCTTCTTCCAGAAGCCCTGGAGCCCAGACAGGCAGGCAGAGCCACAAACGATGAAACAGCAAATTTATGGAGCGTTACTGTGGCTTTGTGTATAGGGGGATTCATGCTGACGTCATTGTTTACCTTTTTTCTCATTAGCATACGGCTTGGCATACAGAAGGCAACGTGTTAGATATGAATGGACCCCAAACAGTTAGAGCTAGTGAAATTTAGTATATGGTGAAATTTTTAGCTCTTTGCGTGTAATATTCAAGGAGAGATTGTCTTTGAAAAACTCCAAAATTTCTGGGTGGCAAAAGCGCTAATGAGCTCATTCATTCTTTGTAAAATTTTGAGTTTTTAAACCGGCATCAGACAAAAAGAATTCAATAAATCAAGCTGAAATTCATTGGCAGAGTTAATCGTGCTATGAACTTTCAATATTCAGAACTGATTTTTTGTAGCTCCATCAGAAACTGAATCACTCATGCTAATGAGGCAAATATTGTAAACAAGGATTCCCCTATTACATGGTGTGGCTGTTTGTTATAATTGCCCAATCAAAACGTGCCTTGTAACGAGGATACTGCAGGGCATGGTTGCCATTCCCAAAACCTATGTTTTGTGAGATTACAGTGAACCAGAAACAATAGTCTAAGTCTTGCTGAACACTGACACCATTACACAAAATAATAAGTGACGTAACACAGGCTCGGGAAGACGGTCGGCAATCAACATCAATCAAATGGCCCTCTGGTTTGGAATGCACTGGGAATGAGTTTGGTTAGCTAAATTAGACTACAAAATCACCCTGGTTAGCCTATTATAACACTGCGGTTAGCCTACAAAGCAATCCGGTTAGCCTACTGAGCACTGCGGTTAGCCTATTAAGCAATCCAGTTAGCCTACTTAGCCGACTGCGGTTAGCCTACTAAGCACTGTGGTTGTACGGTTAGCTCTCAAGAATGGTAAGGGTAACACAATAATTTCTTAAAAGTTTTGGTGTTTGGCAGCCGGGTCTCTGTGGTTAGTGGGAATAGCTCGTGATCTGAATTATCGATTCCATGCTTTTATTAGACAAAAAATCAATGTCTAAAAAACCCTAAGTGTTGGGGGCCATTCAAGAGAAGAAGGATTACAACACACACACAGCAAATGCTCAGAGTGGTTAAGTGTTGATATGACTACACTGTTTATTTTGTAAACCGTATGTGCAGGTCCATTTCTACTGGTTTTTTATAACTTATTTTTAAATGAATAATATTTAATGAGAGAACAGAGTGAAAATAAAATTCAAAACAAAGTAAATTTACAGTGATCCAATATAAAAGCTATTACTTTTTCTTCTCCTACATGACAAAGAATACCCGAAAAACAAATGATAGCAAGAGGAGCTAAAGCACAAGACAAATGAGCAAACAACTGGTAATTAGCTAACTTCCCTCCCCCCACCTATTGTATAATAATTCCACGAATGGGACAAAATGCCAGCCTCTTTGGCTGGAGTCCATTGCAATAAAAATTCCTACAAGGCTTGTTACTTAGCATTAAAATACAGTATCACCATTTATACAAAGGTCAAAAATATTTCCTTCACTTGCTAAGCAATTTGGTCTCCAAAAAACACATTTACAGTGCAAGATATCACTTGGCTAGGCGCCGTTTTTTAGCTACCTTTAAATAAAAAGAAAGCAGATAATATTAGCTTATTTAGGTAGAAAACACCAGACGTGAAAATAAGTCGTTAAGTGCTAAGGACGATTGGGATGGATCGAACAATTATTTTGAGAAGCTGACCACAAAATGGTAAACGGATATTTTCAAGGTGAACATTTTTCCTTCTGGATAGAATTTTGAGCCAGTCGTACAATGATGTTGGCGAGTTCATTTTCTCCATGGGTGTGATGATCGGGTTTATTCTACAGCCACGGGTGCCATGCAGGATCCATGCGGCACAAGTTATCAGGGCTAGTGGCCGCCGCTATCAGAGTCGTCACCTTGCTTTCACCTCCCTCGTACTGAGCTAGGTCTGAAAAGGTTAACAAATGACAATTAATTAATTATGTACTTGAGGGAGTGACAAGTTATGTAAGGGATATCTGCCTAATCAACGGGTTACGTGTTGTTGCCCATCGTACATGGCGTTTAAACGGGAAAAACATTTGACGAACAATTATCGATACATACATACAATGATACATACACAACTTTATTTCAACTCAGTAGCTCGAAGAAGCTAGTATCTCCGAGTAATTAAAAAAATATATGAAAACAACGAGCATTTGATATCTGGTTGGTAGCAACAAGGCAGGATTGACAAAAGTAATAAAGCTACAGTTAAACGCAAAATATAGCGTGGCCAGCAATAACAACAGGGGTGCAATTATGTTATCAAGTACTACGGCAGCATCGGACACGTGACCAGTAGCCTCCAAAGCAGGCGCTCTTTGGTCTCGACACGTGTTCTAAAAGGCATCTGCGTTAGGAGGCTACGTGACCAGTGGAAAGCGCGGGAAAATAGCCGGCAACAAGCGACATACGTGACAAAAGGGTCGTTGTTACTATTCTTGGTTTTCACGTGACGTCAGAGAAAACTAAAATTAAAACTTTTGAGTTTTCAACTTCATCAGGTAAAAGTCATTTTTAAACATATATCTGCTGGCCTGTTTTCAGCTCGGTAGACGGCTTTGTTTTGAAAATAGAACATTTTGAATTTCAGATTTTTCACAATGCGTGACATCGGCATTGTTTCTGTACGTGAGCGAAAATATCGATTCGCCTTACGTTTTCGAGTTCTAAGTAGCCAATATGTTGAGGGAAGTGCTTATGCGAATGTTTTCAAGTTTAACAACGAGAGGAAACGTTTTGAGAGAGTCAAAGTAAGCTCCAGATGTTTCCACTGGTTTCCGGCCGCCATGTTGGAGTCCCTCAGAGGGGCTCCAACATGGCGTCTCCATACTAAACACTATAATTTTCAGTGATACACTTTGCCGAATAACTCGAGTTCGGAATATCGTACATCCCCGAAACTTTGGCAGGTTGTTTATTTATTACTCTTCTACGATATTTCAATTTCTCGACTCAATTTATTGAATGGTAAGCGATTTTATTTCTTGCGTGCGTGAAATTTGCGTGATACTTGCGTGACGTGAAAACCACCAATTGTGAAATGAGATGAAAAAAGGGTTTCCTTCTATTTCACTTACTTTGTAACCTGGTCGTGATGGCGGTCACAGCGCTATTCACGAGTGTAATCAACAACTCGCTATCCATATCTGTTGGTGGGTTGCTCAGGGGGAGCGAGTGCGTCTCGTCTTGTTTCTAAATCCAAGAGAAAGTGTGTTAGCCTCGATCAACAAGGTTTGAAAAGATGATCTGAAAAGCACTACAACTCGGAGTAATGAAACACAGGTATACGTAACGCCGTGCTACAGCAGAAAACACTGGCTTTGCTACTCGTGTTTGTTTGGCTTTTCTCTCATTCATTCTCGCATTCCAGGTAACAGAGTAGTCATGTCACCTTCTTGTGCCAGGCAATCATCTCGTCTCGTAGCACGGCTCTTAACACGCTCTGTACACTGAAGTGAGGCTCGGCTAAACAGCGTGCGGCGGATACAATTGCAGCTGACATCACTCCACTCACACCAACCGGCGTCACGAACTCGGCAATATTCGGAGTCAGTCGGAAAGGTACGGGACGGTTCGCGTCTAGTTCACCTTGGATGAAACAAACCCAACATCAGCATGAAACTTTCGTATTAATTTGATCAACGAAATAATACTGAAGTGAAAATCCCTTACCTTTAGAGTCATCAACTTCAAAGCGACTATACGAGACCGTTAATCGGCCCGAATCTTGCGCAATTTGAAGCATTTCTGGTCCCAGTCTTGTGAGATGCAATGTGAACTCGGCAAAACCCGACAGAGCCAGTTGAATAGAGAGCTGGGAAATAAGAAAAGTTATTGTTAGTTTCAATAACAAAGTTTTGGCAGGCAAGTGGTAGACAAAGGAGATCTTCAAAGTACCTGTTTCCTGAAGGTCCAATAGTCAGAAGGGTCCTGATACGTGTACTGGGCCCATTCTTTTAGAAGAACTTCTGGCACTAACGTGAGCTGCACCTCTTTGAGTATGTCCCTTAGTACCTGGTGAGTCACCTGGCAGCCACGTGACTGCACGGAAGCGAGGCGCTCGTAGTACAGGGCAATTGGTGCATCAGATTCTATGTGTTTCTTGTCGCAGCGCTATATTAAGAGAAAGTGTGTGTAGTTAATAAACTAGTTTGAAACTTGATTTCCTATACTAATCTCAACTCTCCTAGACTCCATGCAAAAGCGCAATTAACCGGCAGCTTTTCGAAATTTCCGTACCCTCTACGGCTGGGTCGAGGTCCCAAAATCATCCATCTTGGCCTCAGTTCACAAGCTGCATTTTCGACCGAGGCGAGAACGCGAGACAACTGCGGAATAACTGCGATATGGCACACTAAGTGGCCCTGACTTACCTCAGTTAGGATTTCCCTGAGAGAAATGAAAGATGGACTGTCCTGAAAGAGTGAAATAATAATATTAAGCGAAATAACACCACCAATATTGGCCTCCTTTTAGCTTATTCTCGCAGGCTTTCATGTGACTACTCACCTCTATTAGTCGCATTTGAGGTGAAACAGCAACAACACGTGGGACTGTGAATAAAAGATGTCTTTTGCAGGACTCCTGGATAAAACAAAGAGCAGCAAGACTTTTCATTAATTTTATGCTTGTGTCTGAAAACGGTAAGGAATGTCCTGAGAATGCGAGGGGTGGGGGTGGGGAGGTGAGATCACATGGTTTGACAGACACAGGCACTATTATATTTTGGACGCTAATAATTTAATGATTTGTAAGGGAAAGCCCGCGAGGTAGGTGAGAGTTCAATAATAACCCCCTCTTTCCAAGCGGCATGGATCTGTTAAACGTTTCTAAGTAAAACATTCGCACCTTTCTCTTCTCTAAATAGAGATTTAGAAGCCTCAGTAGTTGGAGAATTCGCTCTTCTCTTCTCGATTCCGTCATGCAAGCATCATTCACCACTAGGTACGGGTAGATCTGAAAAGAATTCAAAGGTCTCCGTATTTTTCTTGGCTTTTTAATCGTTGCTTCCTGTTTCAAATTGCAATGTTGCTACAGGCTAACTTTAATAATCGCAAGTTTCATTATCAAGTGACATGTGGACAGACCTTTCCGTTGTTACCCCGGATGTAGAGACGCCTTGCAGAAAAGTTGTGCTTCTGTACGAGTTCAACTCGCGGCATAAAGCGAGCGATTCTGATGTAATATGGGCTATGCTGTGAAGAGAATACAATGCATTTTAATTCAACTTATGCATGATAACAAGCACTTGAAATGAAGCCAAAATGTTTTTACAAGGGAAGAAATAGCTGTGTGACTTAAAGGAGCTCCGTCACAGTTTGAAAAGTTTAACCTACATCAGGACTTCCGTTAATTTTTCAAATTTGTCATTACAATCCTTCTCGATCTTCCTCATTCAAAGCCATCTTTGATACTTCCTAGTTTAGTGGTGCAACTTTGGTGTTTTTCTACGTTAGTAAACTAACTATTTCAAGGTTTCCTTTGATTTGAGGGCAATTTTATACATCACCAAAGTTGACTTTATTCATGGAGACTGTGCCCCTTTAAACTAACCGTGTTGGCCTTTGGCATGAGGAACTCGCCAGGTAATTCCACTTCTGCTGTGGATGTGGTGAAATTACTGAGGAAGCGACATCTCTCTTCAAGAAGAAATGAACTGTAAAGGAACAGCGAGTTTTTGTCAGCACCTATAAAACTACTACAAAACAAACCGCATCCGAAAATCGACGTCTATTTGATACGAATTTGTTATGAACGTTTCTACCGACAATATATAAAACAAGAACCAAATTGAGCCAATCACTGCGGCGGCAGCAGCTACAGAAAACCAATCATAACTCGAAGCGGTAATATGCAGCCAGCGATAAACGCGGGAAAACGTCAAACCAGTGACAAGCGCACAAAAATGTGACCAGCGGTAAGCGCGGGAAAAAGGTTGAAGCCAAATCAATCACGAATAGCCAAGCTTACGCTTTACATCGGATTTGCCGAGAAGGAACATCTCTGCTCTGATTGGGGAGGGTACACTGCACACATTTAAAGACACCCAGGTTAAGAATAGTCAGTGGAAAAGCGCTCGTTACAAATGACGATTTGTAAATAATGATTGTACTGTGTACTCCTGTGTCTTACTTTGGAAGAAGTTTTGCTTTTTCCTCGAGAATCTTGATCCACTTCTTTAGTTTTCCAATTAAATTGTGAAGACCCATGGAGCCTGGTTGACTAAAAGATAACGAGAAAGAAAGGTTTATACAAACCTTAGTAAATTATTAGTTTTAGGATTCCTATATTTTAAAAGGGTAATTTGGTTAGTCGCACAAAATGACTCAAAATAGCGTGACGTAGCTGCTTTAACTGGTGACTAATACAGGGAAATTTTAATGCTGACGTTAGCCTAATTTTGGGACATATTTCGTGCAGCCTACCTGAAGTCAAAATCGATAGAGAATTGTTCTTTCAGTGTCTGGAATACTGGATCTTGAGCGGTGGCCTGGGCCCTTCTTGCCAAGGACTCGGATGCAGCCGAGGTAAAAGTGCTTAATACACTTGAAGCTGACTCAAATCCGATTCCAAATGTGCTGACTAACTTCTTCACAAAGCTCAACGTGTGGGGAGTAATACGGGCAGCTGCAACTGTGTGACAAAAAGAAGAAAATGTTTTATACACCACACTTCCTCGTAAGCAACTTTTGCCCCCAATGGAGATAACAATGGAAGCGCCTACAATCCGTAGAGGCTCCGTTTTCGACTGATCGTTGTATCGGCGAAGAGATTTCGAATGCAATTAACCAATCACAAAGAAGCACGAGCACTTGCGTCAGCACTGCGTCACGTACACAAGTCATGTTCATTTGCAACACTTGTGCGAGGAACGAACGCCTAGTTAATTCCGAAGTTAGATTTCCCACTAAAACAACTAGGAGAAGTAACAACAAACATATAGTATTAAAATGGTTGGTTACCATCTCCTCTAGTCTCAAACGCCACTTGATAACACTTTGTGAGTCCCTGGCGGAGCTGCCGGAGTACCTCCTCGTGCCAACACTCCCTGAACCACACCATCTACGAAAACATAACAGTTTTACATAAATATACTCAGAAATGTTACATAGGCGTAAATGCGAAGCTACGCGGTGAAAGGAACAATGTCGCAGCGCACCTGGCTGATTTGTAATTCCCGCAATTTGCTGGTAAATTCGATGAGACCGTCAGTTGTCGTATTTTCACATCCTTTCTTTCCAATGAAAGTTAGTTTGACTAACTCACTGAAGCATCAGGTATTAGTGTGTTATTACTAATGTTCGAATGGTAGTGATTAATAAAACTCTAAACATGTACCTGATCGACTACCGCCTCAAGCGCTGAGAGAAGAGTTGGATGAAGGTCCCTCAGTAGGTGCATAATCTTACTGCAGCGCCACATCTGGGCTGTGGCTCGGATCGCCCCAGGGTCGCTCTGACTGCTGGCGGGTGCAGGGCCTGTAGACAACACACAAGGCACACATTAACATTAAGCGAAGTCAATTTGAGTTCAGCTAAGTTTAGGACCAATGTTTGTAATGCAAACGTACAATATCAAACCATTTATACAATGATACGTATTGATCGATTCACTTTAAAAGTATCATCTTTACTCTTCAGTTAAAGAACAAACGCTAGTTTTGGTTGAACCGGAAGTTGCCAAGTCATCTTGAAATAAGATACATCGCGTTACTCAGCAACCAAAATCGAAGGAAAATCGCGGGCTCACGGCCAAATTGTCGGTCCCCTGTGGGGCGCCAATATATCTTACCGGTCCCGTGTGGGGTGCTTGTTGTGCTTGCAGTAGAGGAGTTGGCAGCTGTAGCAGTGGCTGCTGAACCCGCAGTAGATGCTGGAGTCTGTTCAGGGGCAGCGGGAGTGGTTGGTGTTGTTACTGCTGTCGGGGTGGATGGTGTTGTCTTTAATAAACCACAAAACAAATGTGCGTAAGATAAAGATTCCAGGACACGAGCCAGGAGAGGATACTCAATGATTTACTGTAAGACAAACAATAGCATTGATTCATACAAAATTTTACATACTGTGGTCACTGCTTTAGAACCTGCTGCTTTATCCGCTGGAAAATAAAAGAACATGTAAATTTACGAAGTAAAACAACACATCTAACTTTATTTCGGCTACTCCAGTCACGATTTTAAAAAAGACTATTGAGGCGACTATTGATCCTACAAGGTGATTTCAACAGTACGACGATATTGCTTTATGTACTTTTTACATGCGTGGAAAAAATGTAAAATGCTGTGCACCATACGTGAAGCGCTAAGCCAATGTAATCAGCGCTTCACATGTTAGCATACCAGTTGCTGAAGAACTGACTGGTGTTGGACCAGTAATACTTCTGCTTGTTGTTGACGAGGCTACTGTACCGGTTTGTCCGGTTTCTGAACCCGTTGTGCTGGTTTTAACAGTAGTTGGTGTTGTGTTTTGAGCATCTGTGGAGGCGGTGGTGTTGTTGCCTCCTGTGGAAGATCGCTGACTAGTAATAACTGCTGCAGCGGCTTCCATTTTGTCTAAAATGTTAAAAACACAGCAGTTTGGCTACTTTTAACAATTAATGAGTTACTATTTTTTCTACTCCTTTCTGCTTATCAAATAAACAAGAAAACACAACCTCGATCAAGCTACGTGCGAATCAGTATAAGAAAATGTATAAGACTGCAGACGGAAAGATCAAGAAGCAGTGGAAAGCGCGGGAAAATCTGGAAAGAGCGACAAGAACGCGCGCACACAGCACACAGAAAACACGCAACTGGTGGAATGCGCGGGAAAACATGTAACCGGTGGAATGCGCGGGAAAATGTTGCGGAGGCAAAATCACGATTGCTTTTTGTTTTGCACCTGATTGCCCGAGAAAAAAGCCTTTGCTGTGATTGGTTAAAGTTCGCTGCCAGACAATGACCGAGTACTAAATAATTTAAAATACTTACGTCTTTCTCGTTGTTCAATCTTCCACGTTAGGTACAATGTTCGGATAGGGAAATACATAGCCTGCACAATGAGAAAATACAACTGTTATTACCTGCTAACTAAGTAGATAAACAGGATATTGGAATAGTTGAAAGTACCATCAACTTACCTGAGGATGGACTCGACCGATGTTGCAAAGAAGATTCAAGATCTTCTGTCCCTCACGGCGAACCAAACATGTCAACAGCTGAGGAATCCTTTACGGCAAAGAAACACACGGAGAACAGTGATAAATAGGAACCATAGAACAATATAACTTGTGAGAAGAAGTGAGCTTTTGCTACATACCAAGGAAGCCAATGAACCGGAGGTACACCGACACAGTATTTGTCCACTGCTTCGGAGATAGACCCCTGTTAGACAAAAACCAGCTTTTAGCAGGATAAACATGCTGAGATTTGCACAAATACACACAAAACAACAGTATTCAAACTTGTAATTGAAAAAGTGGTCAATGGCCTGTTTCCGCCAACAAAAGACCACTGAATACCAAAACCTACAACAAAGTCGTTCTTCCAATGCCAAGTTAAATAATAAGCCGTGTTAAGTGTCATATCAGACCTTTTCGTCATCATAAGTCATAAGCCATATGGTCCGTGCAAGATACTTGCGGCACTTGGCCTCGTTCTGGTGTCTACAGGCGTGAAGATAACAAACAATGGCGGATACACCAAGCTGCATGTTCCTATGGCAACGAAAGAAAACAAAACAGCAATTGGTAAGCGCCAAGTCAGGGATGATTAAACAAAATCCTTGGTTAAACATTCGAATAAAAGACTTGCATAAACTTTAAAATTAGCCTTTTCGTGTTTTATCACCAATCATGCAAATTACAGATACACGTTACGTTACGCGTTACGTTACGTTACGCGATACACGTTACGCGAAGTGCACGCGAGTTAAACTTGACCAATCCTGAATGTTTTTCTCGGTACATTATAATGATTTAGGAAAATATGGCAACCCAATAAGTCCCGTTACCTTGAACATCTGTTTTCCTTTGGGAGTTCAGATACCAATAGGGCCATTTGATTTGGCAACATGACGGGAACGCCAGTTGAGGACGCCCCGTGCATCAAATAGCCAATAAAAAGTCGAAACACAGTCGTGTCCAGACTATTCTGCGCGCCCTCCCGTCCTGAAATGACTCTAAACCGGTCGAACTTAGTGGTTCAAACTGTACGTCCAGTTTCCTGTTTTTCGAACAATTATTTTCAGTGTTTCTTTAATTCAAAGGTTAGTTGTGATGCATTTACTGTGTAACCTTAGTGTTGTGAACTATTCAGATCGCCATTTTCTCTTAAATTAGCGCATAACAAGCATTTGTAAGAACTAGCAAAGAACATTGTCCGGCTCACCTCTCCAGTACAAACAGCCCATCGAGGTAGTCTCCCCACAGAGCCCAGGCCTTCACGAGCGAGTCCTGCATTTGTACGGCTTGCGAAAAGGCTTTGTTTGCATCTTCAGACCTACAAACAACAGTCAAACAAAGCTTAACATACAAATATTATGTTATTTATTCTTACACGTGCGTAAGAATTTTACTTTTCCATGCGAATGCGATGCCTTTAGCCACCTTCAAAAGATTGCGTCAAAACATTAACGAGTGTAACAACTGTTTCAAGTGCTTTCTAAGGCAAAATGTTACACCTGCGACATCTTATTACGCATTGCTAACTGACTTCCTTTCGGGCTTCCTTCCTTCTCCTCCGCACTACCCTACCATCCCTCACTGGTGCTATTGAAGGTTACAATACCTGCCAATATGTGCAAGGAACATTCCTTTGAGTGCAAAGAACTCAGCCGTCATTTCTTTTGAAAAGTATTTTAGATTCGTGGACTCGATAACTTCCAGACCCTGCAAGAATACACACACACAAAACAAATTAAATTTAAATCCTTATCGGTTAGTTTTGGACGATGTGACTTAATCGTACTAGGACACTGAAATATGTTAATATTCTAACATGAGTCTAACTTGTCTAAGTTAGGGCCAGCAAAATCTCTAACTACAGATTGAAACTAAAAGTTAGTTTTACTGTAGAAAATTTTATGTACTTTTGGCGATGTAGCAAGAATACCTTCCAACTGAAGAAACGCCAAAAAAGCAGTTAGAACGAAAAACACCAAATAGACATTAACAGACCTACAAACTCCTGTAGAAATGTTACGAACCTCTTGTAATTCCTGTTTTCCCATTCCACCAGCCATCTGCAGATAACATTTCACCTGTTGTCTGATCTTTTGGAAACAGTCCACAATAGGAACACTGGGAATTGTGTGGATTCTAGGAAGGAAATTTGGAGTATTACCGACTGTTTGTTTGTCATGTTGACTGGCACAAAGTGTCTACACGAACCTGCTGAGCGAGTCTAAACAGACTCCCGTGAGTCCTTGCTTCCTGGCTATGTAACCATAATGAATAATGGCCCAAGCGGAGGCGTGGACGCCAAGCATGGAGTGGTTACTCTGCTGCTTTGCAAAGACAAAAACAAGGTTTAAACTGTGGATCAAGATACAAGTTATTTTGTTATCAAGGAAAGTGGCTATTTATTGACCAGAAAGGAAGTGTGTATTTACTGACCGGTTCGTGCTGGGCTTGACTCTCATATGCAGCCACAATCGCCTGATAATGATGATGTCGCCACATAAATACGTCACTCCAGTGAGATAAATTGTCGGATGGCATGGGAAGGCGATTCCTAAATGTGAAAATTACAAATAAATGTTAGGCGATTTTATTCGGCGAATGAATTTAATATGGTAAAGGAAGAAGTCTCTGTACTTTCGCTCATATATTTTGCTTAACACCACACAGAATGAACAGGTTGACAGATTTTCTATCAAGGTTACATCGGGTTGAAGAAGTGAAGAGCTTCTCTAACTATTTATAGGTTGGACGGTTGTAGGTACCATCCAATCTAGTGGATGTAAGTAGAAGAAACTGTAACTACAGCCAAGAAATCCATGTTGGTATATGCTAGTCAATAAAGAATACCTTCGGTGTGGAATTCCAATTTATACTATCTTATATTAACTAGTTAATTAAGAAGTAGTTTCTCACCGCCATGTTTTAACTATAGCTTTCATGTCATGTAGACTGGTCGAGCGTCCAACATTCGGAGGCTGGAGTCCTGTATGAATCTGAGCCGCTTCCTGCAGCTCCATGATTTGTTGTGCTGCCTGAACCAAAGTAAACAAGGAAATAACAATCACGTTTTCTAACTTACGGCGATAAAACTGAAGACAAATGTAGTTACAAGGGAAAATAAAAGCTCACCTGTAGCAGAGGAATGTGTTGTTGTGAGATTACAGGAGGAAGTCGTCTCCACTGGCGGATCGCTTGAGTGGTGGAATGTTCTACGAGTTTGTCGACCTGTGTAGCAAACAGCACATATTTCGTATACTTTACGTCGCTATAAATCATCTTGAAAGTGCAAAGGTATTCGGATCAACACTGCACGCTGTCGGCACTAAGATGGGTCTAGCCGTTGCGTGAAAATATGCATGCGTGACCTCAAAACGATGTTGGTGTGGTAGGCACGGTGGCTTTATGGTTTGTGCGTTGGTCTGCGGGTTGGACCGTCCGAGTTCGAGTCTCGGCCGGTGCACTTTATGTTCTTGGGCAAGACACAGTGCCTCTCTCCACCCAGGTGTATAAATGGGTACCGGCGAATTTACTGCTGGGGGTAACCCATACAGGGTATCCCTGGGTATCCCATCCAGGGGGAGTAGAAATACGCCTAGTCACTCCATGCTAAGGAATCGGGTAAGCTCCGGCCTGATGGGCCACTTGACTCGATGCAGACTTAACCTTACCTTATCTTACTTTAAGAAAGCGTGACAGGTTATAAATAGCCTCTAAATAAATGGCCTCTAAGGTTAAATTCGGCACTTTTATTCCCTAGGGAAAACTTTGACTAACATTTTTTTGTGTATAAATAGCACCTACCATGTTAAGATGTTGATCATCTGGGTGACAGATAGCAATGTAGCCTCGATATAAGTTTAACTTGTATGCAATGGACTCTGGGAAGTTGACTTCAACCTGAAAAGAAAGTTGTTAAGTTTACTCGCGAAAACTAAATGACAATAACAAATGCACACAAGTAACTAATATCTTTGTTCATTTCTTACCTGTGCAAGAGCATCTTTCATGGATTGCCATTCTGGGACGCGCCATGCACTCTCAAGAACTACAATAACAAAACAAAATGCTCTAACTCTACAGCACGTGTGTCTTCAGCGGGAAATGATTTCAGAACATAATGTGCTTAATGAAAAGGTTGCTTTCAATAACATGATCTAAATCAGTGGATACTGAAAAGCCAAAAGATGTAACAAATGTAACTGTCAGCGGAACAAGGAAAATAAACTTACCCAAGAAAGGGTTTGCATGGCCCTTGGTTTTTCCAAATTCCATCAGCAAATCCCACTGACCGAGTTCCTTGGAACAACTGAAACAAGAAGACGCAACGCCAATATATAAAGTCTCCCAAATGGTCTCTATAAACTTCTCGTAGTACTTGTTACGAAAATTTTACTTTTACAAAGGTGGTCATTTCGCACATTCTAATGACCGGCGTGACTTTCTTGGTGAATCAACACGACTTTTAGTTTCTTGCATTTACAGTTGCGATAAGTAGAGATTTCAAACAAGCCTTAAGATCTTAGGTTTGCACTGCATCGTCAGCTCTGATGATTCGTGTTTCGAAGGAAAAGATCATTGTTGGTACGTATATTTACCTGATCCAGTGTTCCTCCCACAGATTGTACTCTGATGTTAACTGAGGGTTGGCTGGACCGCGGTTATGTTCTTCACGAGCCTTGCTCATCACCTAAAGAGAATTGGGAACAGAACAATCAGGGTCAGCCTGGCACAGCTGCATAATTGCTACATTTTAGCATTGCATTGGCGTCAGCCAATACAGGTTAATACCCGAAATTGTCATTTGTGACAATGACATGGGCCTCAACAGAAATGAAAAAATTTAACTGGAAAACAGAACTGGTATTTAAGCAGTTACTTGTAAGCTCGCATACACGTTGGTGGCCAGAACTATGAGCCAAGTGTGACTATTAAGTGCTAAACGTTAAGATGGAACCAAACGTTTATGAGCCACTCATAGAAACGCCCACAGTCACGCGGCTGCATATTTTGTATGTATGGGATCACTCTTACCACTTCATAAGCGGACTGCGCCTGTTCATAGAATCCTTGAGTCTCATACGCGATAGCAGTCGCTGTTTCTGGATACCGACAGCGCTGCTGCCACAAGCCAGCCCACATGTCCTCCTCATTCAGTAATGAATATATGTCGGCTAACGCGTCCAGAGTTTCCTAATCACAAAAAACAAACAGTTACACATCACATGACTAGAAATCATTCTTAGATGGCAAGAACCCCCCCCCCCCCCTCCAAATGATGGTTACATTTTGAAGAATCGTACGCGACAAATGGAACCCATCAGGAAGTGAGGATAACGAACGACTCATGGCGATGGTGATGCTAACCTCTGGATTTCGAACTCTCATTTGGCTGGCGTTCGTAAGATTTTGCTCTTATATTGTTGGAAGTTTAGATAGTGCTGCGGCTACAAGCCTGCAACAATGTTTCTAAGGCGTTTTATTTTGTTCGGAGAGAAATTTTCAAAGCCTGCAAAGAAATAGGCTCGATTTCTGCAGCTAACAAATGAACAGTGACCAATAAGCACAGCTTAAAATGAGGCTTAGCAACGGATAATTTTATGCTACAAAGGAATGAATAACAAATTAACCCGCTACAAAGACAGTTTATTGAACTGTTTACTGCATACATGTTGGTTTATCTCCGATGGATCCTCTTCAAATGGTGAAAAATCGATAACTTGTTGCTGCTGATGTGAAATCTGATGACTGGAATATTCTTCACACAAACTGGCATAATCCTCAAGCATCAGACCTGATCGATGCCACGAGTTGTGAGTTTTACCAAGGTACTACAAAACACAAGCATTCAAAGATTTTTATTAGAATGGTCTAATCTCTCCAGTTCTCACTTATTTCCATTCAAATAACTTACTGTCACTTTCATGTTCGCGAAATCAAGTTTCCGCAAAAAAGTAACGATAAAATACCATACTGAGATTGCATCCACAGACTCAAGTTAGAAGTACAAAAGGAAATTGGTTAAGCGAGTGTAAACCGCTGTTCCTACCTTGAGGATACAAGGCCGAATAGGAACACAGGGGTTACACTTGGATACACCTTCCAGAATAGTGTGAACTGAACTGGGGAAGATGTCAACTTGAACCAAGTGACTTCCACTGCACATGAACGGGCTGATCTCACCAGCGAGGACCTGCAACAGACACACGTGAGAAAAAAAATTAGCCAAGCCAGACTTAATGCCTAAAAAACTACTTGCCATAATTTTTTTTTATTTCGCTTATTTGCTGGACTCGACATTTCAGTATCTAGGTTTAGAAAATCGCATTCGGTGTGGTATAAATGCGCATAACAAATTGGATCATTTTCTCTTTCATAACTGGCGCGAGTCAAGAAGGTCCTATTCTTGTTTTTGAATTCCATGCTAAGGAGATATCGGTATTTCATACAAAATTTAACGTAACATCGAAATTCCTCAGGCCTGCAACGTCTGGTAATGACATTTTCTATATCCTTTACAACTGCTGGTGTGTCTAAATGGAGACATCGAAAATACTCGACCTAAAAAGAAAACAAAATGTCGTTTGGATTCGAGGATAAGCAATATTTTCATGGGCGATGAAGCAGCTCTCGTAAGGTCTCACATGAATGGCTCGATACCCTGCGTAAAAACAATAAAACAAACAACAGGAACAGTGCCCCTAGCCCCCACAAGCGTCCACGAGCTGCTACACTACCGATTTTCATGGCTTACTTGTTGCTGTTTCTCGGTGAGCAGATTCCACAGTTGGGGAAAGAGGTCTACCCACACTGTATGAGCAAGCTTGGAATACCTGTGGCATAGCTGAGCCATGGGTCCCAAAAAAGAGGCAGTCTGCGAAAAAAGAGAGAAATTTCACACAGGTATAATCCTCTAAATAAGATGCCAGTGATTGACAAAAGTCTTCCTATCAGATCCCAGCTTGGTTCTAATTTAGCATACCTTGGCCTCACGAAGTTTGTCAATGAATTTCCCATGTTTTTCAGCAAGTAGCTGTACAGTCGTTATCTCCTTAAGTCGACTATTAACGGATTCTTTGTCCATGGCGGTCAGAAGTGTCTATATTATAAAGAAAAATAAAAACATATACTTTCTCGTACAGGCTGGATCTAAATACTGCAAACTCTAGTTTTTGAAGCTCAGAGAAAGGTTATCATCGTTATTTTTTCAGCTAATTAAAGTTTGCAACGGATGGGAAACATTCTGGTCGTTTTCTGGCTCAGTGTAAGTATTTTGATTCTTTCCGTGTTACGATGTGTGGAATGAAAGACCTTGGTAGTGAAACTACAAAATTAAGATGTTGACAGGGCGCGATACTCAGATACTCCTAGTCCTGTCATAGCCTTGCTTACCACAAGTGCCCCGTTGCTCCGTGGTAAGAGCATCAAATCAGCATCTGTAAGTTCATGGGTTCGACTCCGTTTGGTGAGATTCGACAATCCTTTTGCTGAGTATTTCCCATTATGTCAACATCCTAATTTATTCAATAGGTTACGTCCTGGATTATGCTTAGGAAGTTCACCGATTCATTACCTCCGAATCATCAATCTCAAAAAGACAACGTTCTGCATCTTTCGCATTCTCTTTGTTGCTCTCTGGTGCACCGGTGTCTGTGTCCATCTTTTCTTCTTTGTTCTCCTCGGAAACTGCATTCTTCTTCTGAGCATGTGCAAGAATTTCTTTACCCGATTGGTTGTCAGCGGCTCGGAGGATTGACGTCACTGATGGCAGCATACTGAATGTACTGGACGGTGTTACAGGTCTCTCGCACGCAGACACGGCCAGAAGAAGCTGAAACAAGACAAATGCGCAACTTAGGTGGGAGGAAATACCACAGAGCCACTGCTGCAAAATTGCATATCACATTATTGGAAGCTAACATGTGCTTTAGCATACCTCGATACACTGCTTAATCCAGAAATGAGGACCCATTGCTTCCCAGTTCTGTAAGGTGAGAGAATAAATAAAGGAATAGATATATGATCGCATTTAAGCGTTACTATTTCTGCCACCAACTGTACCATGCTACATGTATACGATATGCCTACCACATGACTTGCTCAGACGAAATCAATCCTACAACTTGTTTTCGAGTAGCACGCCTCTAAATGAAATCTCAGTGATGTTGTTAGAACGTTGCATGTGGCAACAATAAGGGAAATTTATGTCCGTCTTATTCGGAGTGTTAAATTATCGTACCTGAGAACAGAAAATGTAAAGAAGGCGATCATACAGCTTCTTCTTCATGGTTTTATCAAAAACCTGAAGAAACAAACAACAAGCAACTTTAATTCAAACATGTCAAAAACTAAAAAAAATCTTCGCAATGTGGTTCTTGTTCCTTTGTTGGTAATTTGTAAAACCGGTAGACCCTGAAGCTCACAGGTTACAGGAATAAAGACAATTCATGATTCGCCACCTAATTCTCACAACTACCATTTAAGGATAGGTATGGAAAACAGTTAGGAGAAATTACGATTCGAGATTGATCCTGACAGAGAAGTGCATCTTACCTCCATAAATCGTGATCGGATCTGTGGCTGCACACACCGTAGTCCAGATAAGAATGCAGGCTCAAGTTTGGAAGCCAATTCAGTGCTCACCAGGGTCTCGTCTCTGAAACACACGCAAGGGAAACTTACAAAGAACAGAACGTTTTCAAAGGAATCGGTACATCGAGGTACAATCAACAATGTTCGAGCATAGTTCCCACTGATGTTAATAATTAAAAAAACAGTGTTCGCAGGGGAGCTGTATTGTGCTGTTAATTTGCCAACTGGCGGAGTAAAAGCGTTTCTTTACAAATTAATCCCATGGGCCTATCTTATAGTGCAAAATGTATATTCGTGACAAGAAGTTCAAAATGCTATTTCGTGTTTTAAGCTGTTTCTGGTTTGTACATGCAAATTTGTCACAAAAAATTTAATGGACAGTTCAAAACTTAGAATAGTTTTGGAGTATTGTGAAATTCCGTAGCTTAACGTTAAATTGTTCTGACTCATTCTCTAACCTGTAGACGTAGTTGACAAGCTCTAAGAACTGCGCTTGCAGTTCAAAATCTTCTGGAAACCTCTTCTCATAGTTTACCATCATCCGAACCAGTAACAGAGACTTCTCTCTCAGCGTAGGAAGGCGTTGAATGGTCAGCTGTGTCTAAAGCAAGTCATAGAGTGTAAGTAAACATTTCACAAGGTTTAATACTGTGCAGTGTTAGCTTGTAAGCTCACCATTTTGGTTTTAATCCAGTCCTCCACAATCTTGGTTATGGCTCGAAGAAGTTTTGAGTCCTGGAAAATAGCGGGTAATTAGAGAGAACTACGTCTATCGAACACGGTTATATATTTTAATTAAAGAAGCCGAAAAAAATCAGGGCTTCAGCGGGATTCGAACCCGTGACCTCCGCGAACATCGGGACGATGCTCTACCAACTGAGCTATGAAACCACACACTGTAAAGTACTTTGCTATTCTTCAACTGCGTACTGCTCCTTTTCGTGACATCGAAAAGCCTAGAGAAAGTTATCAAAATTAGTCCTGGCGAAAAAAGTGATTTTATACTCACGGGTGATTTTTCAATAAGTGTTGTGAGGATGATGAAGAAAAGTTTTCTGATCTCAGCGCTCATTACTCCAAGCCGACCACGGATTAACTCCAAACAGAGAATCAACATGTCACTGGCGCCTGAAGAAAAGAACACAACAGCAAAAGCGGAACTTGTATTAGCTCAATATCCTTCTAATAATCAAATCTAATCGAGTAATCTGCAAAGGACAAAGCCCATCACTGCAGATAAAATTGAATTATATTTTCAGAATGGAATCTTGTAGTGTATCCAAACCTGTGCTTTCTCCAAGAACAGCATTTATATGATCTTTGTGCATTCTTTGTAACGCCTTGAAGAACGGATTCATTAACCTAAGAGAGCACGATTATGATATGATTATGCATTTGGTGCAAAGTGAAATTTATGTGGAAAGTAGCCAAAATAATATTGTTTAGTTCTCCAGTTAGTTGACTGTGGTAACGTTGGACAAAACTCACGACTCGTTTGATTATGTAAAATTGTTTCAATAAAACAACGCTACGTTACCTGTCAATGTACGAGGGATTGTGCATGCAGGCTGCCTTTAACATCATCAGAGGACCATAGAAGATAGACGTTGCTCCATTGGCAGACCTAAGGAGTACACAATATGAAGATTAAATGAAGAACACAAACCCAGCCCCACAAGATGAATGCTTATTTGTAAGAAGTAAGATAAAATACCTTTCGTAGTTAATGAGCCCATCATATATCACTTTTCCAATGTTCCCGTACAAAGTTTCTAATTCATCATACTTTGAAGTTGCTGTTGCTACAAACAGAGACAGTTACAGTAATTTAGGAAAAGGCTTGAAATGACCAATTGAATAGCAA
Organism: Blastomussa wellsi; assembly: GCA_947652115.1. NCBI lineage: Eukaryota > Metazoa > Cnidaria > Anthozoa > Scleractinia > Plerogyridae > Blastomussa > Blastomussa wellsi. The sequence goes on along the minus strand of OX393566.1, from coordinate 26,814,916 downwards.
CCAATTGACAACAATGGCGGTGGAAAAATTAGTTGGTGGAAACAAAAGACTGACGCACGTGGCGATCGCTTGAACCAATCAGAGAAAAGTTACTATCAGCTCAGCCAATCGGGTGACGTGGCACGCCAGACTTTTTCCTGCGCAAAGTTTGGTGAGAAGAAAATATATGTAGAATGTCCTGATTGGTCAATTATGGGAAACTCAAAACTACGAATTCCACATTAAATTGCTTCGAATACCTGATTCCAGTGGAAACAGAGTCATCAGTCTGGCCAGGAGTGTGTGAATAGCACGGATTACCTGAAGAAAAACACCAAACATAGAAAACATTTAGATTGGATATAGAGTTTAGTACATTGTCTAGTACTCGTACATTTAACAATTATTCTACGAGCACATGTTGGATATGAGATGGTAGATAGCCAACGAGGCGCGTAGCGACGTGTTGGCTACAACCATCTCATATCCAACAAGAGCGAGTGGAACAATTGTATTATTAAAAACGCCCCAAAAATATTGTACAAACATTGTGAAAAATGCATGCTTTTATGCATGCATCTACCATATTTGTAGGTCAATCATTGCCTCTAAACCAATCAGAACTCAGGAAATACAATATACCATAGCTAGTTATTAATAAAATTATATATAACATGTCCATGACTGAACGCTTGTGAGAAGCACGCTCTTTACAATAGGCATCAAAAAGTGTCTTCACTGATAAGCGCATAATTCTTTCAAATATTAAGTCAAATCAAAAAAGTAGCTGGGTTTAATCCTGTACAATGTAGTAATATCTACATTTAAGACTAGCATAGTACCTTGGTGTTTTGGCACGTCATACAGGTGGCGATGCCTCGTTGAAGAGGTTTAAACAAAGTTAAGATGGTTTGCTGAGGCTGAAAACCAAGAAATCACGCGGTTTTTACTCTAACGTTGTAACATCTGAAACTGTGAAATAGAAAGGCAGGTACACCATATAACTGTGCTGCTTACCAGAACTGACAGAAGGTACGTTAATATCTCAATCGCCGTGCACACATTGGCATAGTTGGCGGCTGGCGTCTGATCCTAAGAGAATTTGAAGCATTAATTTGCATGTGACCGAAAAGGAAAAATAAAAGTGATATACGTAAACCCTGCACACATAACGAGATACAGTACTTACCACTGTAACCAGAATCTTATCCAGCCACCCAACTCGCAAATCAGTACCTAAAATAGAACCATAATAAAAGCTACTGAATTACTGCGCTTGGCTTTACTTTACGTTTGCGTTTACCTTGTATTCATTATCAGCAAACTCCTCCTTATCTCTCCCCTCCCTTCCCCTCCTGGTGCAAACTTACTCCTCCCCTAGTCAGTACGCGTCTGCAAACAGGCTCTCCACGCTGGCCTCGCTTCTTCGCCGAATGTTCCCCACTAGGGACCTGTTCGCAGGCTAAGTCAGTACTCATTAAACGCTCACCTGGCCATACATCTGGTCTGAGTGCAGTCTTCAGTAGCGCCACACAGCGGCGTGACAGAGTTTCACCAGGTGATCCCATAGTAGTGGATGGTTCGTTCACCTAAAATGTAACGCAATCCATTCAGCACACCCACAGGTTTGTAACAATTGGATGCCATACATACATGTATAACAATAATGTTAAATTAAGCTTTGTTTACCTGACAAGCAATTCTGAGTAAAAAGTTGACGACAGCATCAGCATGGTGCTTCTCCAGCGGGGATTTAATCTGACTTTCTTGAACTGCTACCCGAGAGGCAGTGCCCTGTATACAATCAACACCAACATAATTACACTCTTTCTTTTTTATAAGAATATATTTTATAAAAACATCGAGGATGAAATTTCTGACATTTTAAGAATATTTTAAGAATAAACCCAAGGCTGAGATTTTGGAAAGAATATAATTTTGTGTTGAAAATGTGCAAATACAATACAATTTTCTTTCTCTAAACGGAAAAACTAGCCAATAAAACGACAAAAGCCTGCACTATAGCCATTGGTCAATGCTAAGGACCGGTCGATGAATGGTACTGTAATACATATGTAAGGTATGCAGCACAAAAGACATGAACTAAACTGTAAATTCTTAATCTAAGAATATTCATAAGAATATTTTTAGCCTAAAATCGGCAGAAAAATAGGAATATTCAGCCTGGGCCGGAAAAACAATATTCTTGCAAAAAAAAAGAGTGTATGTGGATAACTGTTGATTATTTCACACATTGCTTTACTCAAGAAATGAAACACCAATAATTTTTTTTTATAATTTATTGCCGAATGGTTACTTTCAAGAGCTGTTGATTGACGGCCAGACCGACCGACCGGCCGACCGACCGACCGGCCGACGAACCGATTCATTGTAACCATCATTAAGGTATTTACACGAAAACCAAGCAATTACTAACCTGAGACATCGACCTTGTTCTTTTTGTTTCTGGCGTGGCAGAGTCCTCAGACGGCCGCTTAACACTTCCAATCTGAAGATAACCAAAGGAAACCAATGCTGAATACGTCTACTGTGTTGGCTTTATAAAGGCAAGGAACTTAGCCCACAAATTTCTGACGTTTTCAAAGTTGTAGCTTAAACGCATTTGCTAGCTTTTGAGAACTCAACCGACAGTCCTTGAGTTTTAAGGAACTCACACATTACAAGCGTTAAACAGCTTTACGAACGTTTATGACTGAAATCAGGGCTCGACACTAACGGTAGCCAACTAGCCACAGACTAGTAAAAATTTAGTTTTGGTTAGTAGGTTTTCGATTTCCACTAGCCACTTTGGCTATCTAGTATACAAAATGAAATTGGCCGAAGCAGTTTCTGTCTCCCTTGAGCAAGACAAACAAACACCTTTCCTCGGAAACTGAAGATCAGAATTTCATCATGGGCATTTCATGCTACCAGACTATGTTCCACAAAAATTGTTTTATTATTGGAACTGATTTCAGAACAATGCAATTACCAACATTATGTGTTCAAAGAAAGTCGCTTGCTTTGTGCTTGCAAGTCTTGCTAGGGATCAACTGTTATCGGACCTAGCCAACACCAACGCTGGGCCAGTAAAAATTTTTTTTACTTGTAACATCTACGTTGTCACTAGCCACGAGGCTGGTAATCTGAAAAGTTAGTGTCGAGCACTGTGAAAGAGCAAATAGTTTTTTGCTTAAAGTACTTACTTGTGATGCAGTCACAGTGGTGGGGGTGGATGGTTCCGCCTGCTGGGAAAGAAAAATTCATAAAATGCCACAAAGTTAGCCACATTACTCAAAAGTTCTTAATGATCAGTCTTCTTTAATTTGATGAATAAATATTTGCTACAGCTGTTGCTACTGATTAAAGCTTCTTCTCGTTCGCTGAAATATACCTTACTGTATGCACTATAAAAAACATTGAATCTAGACCAAACGACTGTTACTTCAAATGTAAATGTCACGACAAGCACACCCAATGTACCCCATCCCAGTCGCTGATATTGCACTTAAGATTCCTTACCTCTGAAGTTGTCGTTGTTTGTTCTTGATCGTCCTTGATTCTTTGCAGTTCCCATTTCAAAATCACTTCAGCCAGGTCCACAGCAAGCTTGCGGTGTTCAATTGAAGCCTAAATTAAAACAATTCGGAATATTTACATCTACTGCATGCAGATCAACCTTCCAACTTTGAAGATTGTTTTATTTTTCAAAGTTACAAAAAGGAACACATTGCAAAGTAAACATGAAACTAGATGTTAACTACTTACATTAGCAGTGAATCCAAGTCTTTGCATGGCACTAACCATGTGTTGAATCAGATGAATTCTTACTGGATAATACACTCGATAGTGGCGAACCAATAACGTCCTGTTGAAATTCCAAACAATGCGACAATTTACCAAATCATAGAACTACAGAACTGTGTAGGGACAAGTGAAGTATGTTTTTGTCAATTTTTATAGAGCTTCTGAGTTTTGTTCTCCAATAAAAAACAGCACGAGTTCTAAGAAGTACAATGTAACAGTTATCAGGGTCACGTTATCACTGCGTCATTAAGCATGTGTCATGTTACTTAGCAACGTAGCTGGAAATTGACAGCTCACTAAGGATCCTGCGTGCTGGTAAACTGCTCGCTTTCTTCCAGGCGTTAAAATGGTAAGGTTAAGTCTGCATACGAGGCAAGTGGCCCATAAGGCCGGAGCTTATCCCGGTTTCTGTAGCATGAAGCGACAGAGAGTATTTCTACTCCCCCCTGGATGGGATGCTAGTCCATCGCAGGGTTACCCCCAGCAGTGAATTCGCCGGTACCCATGTATACACCTGGGTGAAGAGAGGCACTGTGAGAGTAACGTGTCTTGCCCAAGAACACAACACAGTACCCCGGCCAGGGCTCAAACCCTGACCGTCCGATCCGGAGTCCAGAGTGCTAACCATCAGGCGTTAAACTAGTGCTTTGTTGTAAGATGTGTTGGAGTACTGAGTGTTATTTTTTTAAGTACAAACAGTGTAACATACAGCATGTGAACCAGCTGTGCCACAGTGTGTCCTTCTTCCACGATGATTTTCTTTGTCCAGTGAGTGAGCTTTGCCTGAAAGGAACACATGTATATAGTTTCACAAAATAACAAAAAAGCAAGACATTTCAAACTACACTTCTGGCCCCGGTTGTTCAAAGAGTGGATAACGCTATCCACCGGATAAATCACTATCCAGTGGATAAGTGTTGGCAAAACAAACTCCACTATCCACTGGATAGTGATTTATCCAGTGGATATCGTTATCCACACTTTGAACAACCGTAGCCTGGTCAAATAAAGCATGATAATAACTTTAATGGTAAAAATGAACACAAGATAGACTAATTAAAGCTTACGTTTCCATCTTCCATTCTTGCTGGCATGGCAGGTGTAAGAATGTCCAGAGCCTGCCTGACAACACCACGAGCCTCAACTGCATGCGCCTTCAGCAAGCTGTGGAATACCTAATGGAACAAGGACCGTAAGATTTGAAATAATAAGTAAGCACATTGTGATAATGTCTTACCACATGTGAATGGTATCATAAAATTTCTTTTTTTCTGATGTACGCTTGAAAAAAATGTTTTTAATATATAACAAAACAAAGGTCACCCAGAAAAAAGCTCAATAACTTGTCAATGACTGGTCACAGTGACTACGGTTTCAAGGACAGATGTTATGAGAGTTACAGGACCATGTGTAGCTTGTATGCAGCGGCATCCGCGTCGTAAATAGCCTAAAAGTTCCCTTCAGATTATAGAAGTGCCTCTGTAATGAGGATAGTCACAACACAACACAACACAACACTGCAGTGCACTGCACTACCGAGTTTTGTACCTGTAAGACGATTCTCTTGTGGATTGCAAACTTTGCTATAATGTGGGCAAGCAATAAGTGGCCGTGGTACTTGGTTGATGGGTCCTATAGACAGTGATGAACATTATAGAACGCTGCATGAATTGTCAACAACTCAACAGTAGATCAAAAATCAATAACAGTCACAACAGTCACTGTTGATGGAAAATTATAGTAGAAGCCCTAAACTCTGATAGAAAGCTAAGCACAGGTATTCGTTGCTGATGGCCTCATGTGCTACCTAAGCACGAAGTAGCTAGTAAGTATTTGAATTAGCACTACTAGCGCTAAACCAAATTATGAACAGATTTGCCAGATCAGTAGCAAAGAGGTATCCACTTGATTATAATAATCTTACCACACACTGTTTTGGTAACAAACACGGCCACGCAAATGTCATAAGACGACGCAACTTGACGCCTTGCCGCCTGGACAGAAGGGAAAATAACAGCACAAATGTGTAGAATTGAACAACAACACCAATAGCTACAACAGCTGGTTGTTAAAGAACATTACTTTCTAGCGTTTATTTACTACGAATAACAAATTCACGAGCCAGATCATGCAACTGGAGATTTCTAGAAATGGTCAAACTTACTTATTAGCAGCATCATGGATATGCTGTGACGCATGCTCCACAAGCAAAGCTGAAAACTGTAACAACAGAATTCGCACAGCATCCTGAAATCACAAAGAGAATTAAACTTGTCAAGACTTGAAATGTCTCCAGTAAGGTATGAAAAATATCAAAACTTTATGATGCCCCACTGTCACACTATCCAATTGTCACACTGTTCCACTCTCAGGCTGTCACATTGTTACGCTATTGGACTGTCACGCTGTCACAGAAGAGCAAGTAACTATGACTAGCAAGGAAAACACCCATGATTTGATAGTCATAAGGCAAAAACATGCAACTTACGGATGTTCCAAATGGTTTATCTGGATCCACAACCTTGCAAACAAAGACACTGACTACATTTTCATTGCTGTCCTGTTCAGGGCTGGGTGGTCCACCTATCAAGTTATCACCCTCACCACGCTCAAACGACACTTGAAACATGGGAATTAGCACATACTGCAGGGCCTGAGGAACAAAACACATGCATCAATACAATAACAAGTGTAGCGATACAAAAATATCCGCACATACTGCAGGGCCTGAAGAAACAACACACATTCATCAAGACAGTAACGAGATGCGTAGCATTACAAAGAAATTGTTGCAGTGTGCTGTAACATTATTGCTATTACAATTATAAATACAACTCTTTAAAATGTTCTTTTACAAGGTAAGTTCCTGATAGAGCATACCTTGGCTTTGAGTTCTTGTGGAAAATTCTGATCATGGAACAGCTCCACAAATTTGAAGAACACCGCTCTCTTTTGCTCCACTGAGTAACCCTGAGGAAAATAATGTTATACTTAACAGTGGCGTGAATAAACTACTATCCAGACTCCTGAAAAAGTAAAACAGGTTTATCAACTATAGTTTTACTCTGGTTTTTATATTGATCAAACAAATTGCTTCTAGCCATTTCCCCCCCTCTTGGGTGAAGACAGGCCATGTACAGCTTCCTGTCCAACTCGAGATATTGAGCCGGGTACTATCCCTCGTTGGGAAAAAACTTAAAGCTATCGATCTTATCTCCTCTTAGCTCTGTGATGTATTCTTCACTGCTACCTTGGCGACTGTTTCATCTAAAAACTTCCTCAGGAAATGAAAGTCAGGCACATGGCGGATGGTGAACACACGGAGTAACTGGAACAGTAATTCCACTTCAGATGGGCGGTGCCTACAGTGGAGGACAGAAGCAACATTTGTTTAAACAGAATCAACCAAAAATGACTCTTGAGCATTTAGCCTTACGTTTACAGTTACAAACTCGAAATGCTGATTCTGATTACCAAACACTTGTTGTACCGTAACGTTGACGCGTTTTGCAAGAATTCACACACTTTTCATACATGTGGACATCGATTCAAGTAGCAAGAATTCTCTTTCCAACAATGAAGTAGAGTTCCATGCTGAAGCCATGGCAACACACATCTTCATTAACTTACTTGATATAGTTCAGTAAGCACTTGGCAAGAAGTTTTGGTTCTCTCCAACGATGGATAGGAGTACCATCCTGAAATGCAACAGATTAGTTTAGATGATAACATCATTGTTCATCAGGGATGTAGCATTGAAATCCTCCCCCCTGCCACTGGATGGATTTGTGTTTGGTCCCGAATTCAACTCCTTCATGCCTTGTAAACTTGTCTGCCTGTCTCCTGCCGCGGCCAGTTGGGATTTCCTTATTTGCTTACAGTGCCCTTAATCAGCACAGCAGTGCTAAATACATTGGCACTTAAATTAAGAGAATTTTTATTTAATACCTTCTTGAGCTTATCTTGGAAATTACTTGACACCCAGATACGTCTTAAATGGCCAATCTAGCATAACAAAGCAAACAAATGTTCTACTTAACAAAGTACAAATAAATTTAACAGAGTACAGGGTCCTTGTTATCTGCTTTATCGCTATTATTTTGAGAAGCTAACTCACACACAGATCAAAGGAAATTCATGTTTTCATTTTGTATATCAGCTCTCGACAAATTAATGACAAAAACCCATTAGGACGTGACAATGACTCACGATGGCAGGGCTTGAAATTGCGACTGATACGGTCGCATTTGCGACTAAATTTTTCCCTTTTGCGACTAAAAATTCCTCTTCAGTCGCAATTTTACAACTATTTTTCGCCCAAATTAAGGATAAAATACCGTAAGAATTTTAATTCTTTTGTGTCTTGCTTATAAAGAAAATGCGAAAATTTTTAGTCAACATCCAGCCCAATTTACATAGGCACGTCCGTTCGCCAAAAGAACTCGCAAAAACAACCAACATGGCAGACGTGGGCGTTTGCAAGTTTCGTTCATCTCACGTTTGTCCTTGCCAAAGATTCAAACATTTCATAACGATACTGACTATTTTTGCTCAATTGTGCTACCCCGTATTTTAAGCTACAGCTAAAGCTTAACAAAACGCCTGCAAAGGTGAAGTCTGTCGAAAACGTAAAGATTAGTAATTAAGGAGTTATCGTTTAAACAACAACAACCTTTTTCAACGTAAAGATTATTACTCGTGTTGAATTTAGATCAGAGATGTTCAAGATTATGTCCTTTCTTGTAGTCCGTCCTCTTCCAACTTGGCTACAAGTTTTACACTCTACTAACTAGTGTACTGTACAGTGATCAATGAAGATGTCGGCACGTGATTTAATTCACGATCGTTTCTTTATATTATAAGGTCAAAACCTACAGCATTGTGGCAGTCTGAAAATCAATTTCTTACCAAGACAGGGTGCTCTGGAAGCCAGGAATCATTAAACTTTACTAATAATCTGTTGAAATAATGCAAAAAGATTAGTCGAACAAATGTGCTTGTATGTACCGGTAATGACCATGTATGTAAAGCAAAATTTAGAGCATGCCAACCTGATGATCTGGATTCCTTGATTCTGTAACTCCATTTTTTTCTGCATGGCTGGTATTTGGTCTTCAGGAGGCTAAATAACAAAAACAATATGAAGAAGTAATGAGTGCAATGCTTGCAAATGGTTGCTCAAGAACACGATAAATCTTGTTTTAGAGAAAAAGAAAAATAAGAATTTTGAAGCCTGAGAGCTCAGAAGGTTTTATTCTTATGAAACTCTTCATTTGTTTTCCAGTGTACCATTCACGCCATTTAGTCACACATACCGTACAGACAGAAATGGAAAATAACTGCATTAATTTACTTTATTCAATCACCTTTACCTGTGGAATGCTGAATGTACTGTTCACGAGTTTCAAGGAGTGTGCCTCTAATGTTTGCCTCAAAGGTTTGGAGTCATCCTGGCTTAGGATGTACTTCAGAAAGAAATAGAATACAAAATAATGCGTTATTACATTGTTAGGCGACATGAGCGGTGTAGTAGAATAATATAACTTGAACATCAATTAAATTTAACTGTAACATAACATTGTTACATTGCAAAATTAAGATAATGTAATAGCCAGAGTCTGTATGGGCAGCTGGGTGATTTCAGACTGAGGTCTTTGGATAGAGTTGTGAAATGAAAACCAGACATTTCTGTTCAAAATTAAAGTTTGTTCTTAACACTGAGTTTGACGTATCAAGCTGTTCCGTGAAATAAACCACACAAAGGGAATAAGTCAAGACAAGACACTGGCTTTAACACAAGTTTGCTGTTTTCACTCACCATCAGCAGGCGGTTCATTTGAGAGCCTGCAAGCTGCAGCAGGAAATAGTCCACTGTCTGAGTAGGATAACGAATCAGGAACTTCAGCAGTGGCTGTCTTAAAGGACTTCCAATCTGAAACAAATTGCCAGGAAATTGCCATTTACACAGTTACTTAATATTGGCAAGGCTTTATACAATCTGCTGCAGAGCAAAAGAAGAATGTTTTGTGATACGTGCACTTATTTTCCACATCCTGTTCCTACAAATGCATGTATCATCAATGTATACACCTTATTCCAAAATGGCCACTGATTTATGCACATGCAAATTGGCCCTTGTGGCCTCATTCAAGATAAAATATTCTTTTGATTTTTGAGCTCAAAATCGAGGCGCCAAGGGCTAATTTGAAAAGAATAGAATAGTATAAAATGGTAGCCATTTTGGAATAAGGTGTATATCACCAATATCATAGATGCCATATTTCATGTTTGTCACTACCATTGTTATGAGTGTCTGTATTGATAAATATTAAATATTTATATAATTATTCCTTGGTTACCTCCATCAGGAGAGCTTTTTCTGCCTTGAGCACCAAAGTAACAAGTGGTTCAATCAGTTTTGAGGATGCCGCAGGAATCAAGTAAAACATGTTGATGATTGATGCACAGATCTTCAACTCCTGAGCAAACTGGCAAAAGTAAAAAGTTTAGAGCAAGTTAAACGAGACATGAGAGCCTGCCAAGAGAGTAGCTATTTATGTTTCATGTTAAGTCACTCACATCTTCTGGAGAGTGGTTAGTTTTCCCTGCAGCCTGCTGTGACTGAGTAGTACCAGCTGTGATCACATCCATCCACTTCTTTAAGTGTGCCTAACAAAGAAAGCCATAAAATGTAATACAAACTTTACACACTTACAGCTCAGTGGGTAAACTTCATGCAAGCAACAACAGGTCTGCAATCTTGGACAAAAGTCCTTGGGAAACTTGTATGTTGACAAGTCCTTTTGAGTGCACAGATAAGTCATTAATCAATTTTCACAAAGTTTCACAACATCCTCCACCCAAAAGCAATGTTGAGATAATTATTATGGCACGACTGGGTGAATAGAAATCAACAATGCACTGGAGGTGGGGATTGGGAAGTCGAGCAATGCCCATTTTTGTTCAAAGAGTGAAGTGTCCAAACCGTTTTGTCGAGGATCGTGGAGTAGGAGAGATGACGAAAGGATCTTCTCCACCTTCTCTTTGCCACAAAAGTTAATTTTAATAACTGCCACTGAAAACTAGCCTGCATAATCTATCCCTAGCTAAAGAGGGTTAGTTCGTCTGCAGAGCAGGCTACCGCAAACCTACCAGCAGCTGTTCACAAAGTTTCTCATTAAAACTGCCAGGAAAGAGCTCCATCAGGTGAGACAACCTCTGCAACACAAATCAGTCAGGCAACAATAATTATATACACAGTACTTGAGATGAAAAACAGATTGAATCAAGAAAACAGTCACGTAATGTTTTTGCACGAACGCCATGTCAGATGACTGACCTGGATGAGCTGCAAGTTTAGACTTCTGTAGTCTCCTAACTTGAGTAACAAAGGTCTGATACTCATATGAACTTGTTCCATGTCAACTTGAGTTCCTGCCATGAACTAATCAAAATAAAAAAGATTGAGATAAAGAAGTGAACGTTTTATTTCATTCCAGACTGACCGACCGGCCAACTGACTGACCAACCGATTGACTGAAAGACCGACCGACCGACCAACTACAGTACCTTTTTCATACATTCCTTGGCAGCCTCCTGTATTTCTGTTGTGGGAGAATTCAAAGCCTGTAAAGAGAGGAGAAATTAGTAAGTTTAGTTGACACAATAATAAAACCAAGTACATCATTCTGTAGTATTTATAGTAATAGTCTGAGTTACCTTGTACAACACATTTAAGATCTTGTCCTTCGCTTGAGCAATGTAGTGGCATGCAGTCAGGGCATCTAGAATAAAATTCAATGTTTGTAGTTATCTATTTTAGGTGTCCCCTATTAGTAGAGGGTTTCTACCCTCGGTAGACTTGCTTGACACGTAAATAAAGTCTTGCATATGAAATTGAAAGACGAAGATATAGCCAAACCAGTTAGGAATAATTCATCATCCTGCCAGTCCAGAACAAAAAAATCTTATTAACCAAGCATAAGGTCCATATGGGTTTTACTTACTAAGAGCACTCTTCCTGAGAGGTGTTAGTGACTGGACTGTTTTATAGCATGGCAACTTAAGAAGTTGCGAGTCATCTGCTTCACATAAGGAAAGGAGCTGAAATCAAATATAACGCCAAATGTCATTCCAAAAGCGATTCCTTTGAGATTATTTTCCCATCTCTACCATGCTTTGCCTTTTGTTCTGCATTTATATTCATCTCATTTCTGGAAGTGGCCACAATCCAAGTCTCACGCATATCGTGTCCATGCAGGAAAGCAACTTGTGCGAATGGGCTATCACATTACCAAACCTCTTTTCAGTGACACAGGGTATTTTTCTACTACATCACATTCCTTCAATTATTAGTGTTTACTGATTGTTTTTCTTAACCATTTTGCTACAGAACTAGAGTTCACAAGATGATATTACGCGTATGTTCATACCTCATGAAAGAAAACTTTGTGTTCCATGACTGCCAGATCCATGGTAAATAACCGAGGATTTAAAGTCGTACAGAATGTGTTACCATCCTAACAACAGAAAAAAAGCATGGTAACATATAAATTACCCGGTATACAAAATGAAAAATGCTTCTTTCCTTGCCTCATACGGAATGGACCCTTTGCACTAACAGTCAAATGGTAGAATTATACCAGCCTTTCTTGAGGGCAAGCTGCAACCTAGGGCATCCAAAACATAATTTCAACCAGTCAAGCTTGACTTTTGTTGTTTTAAATTGCCAGTGAATAGCCTTTCATCCAACAAGACGGACTTTGTGCCATGCGGCCATTAGCTGGAAAAGGCCTATTCTCAGCTGGTCAACATACCATTAATGCAATCTGTGTATCCACTGGTTGGTGGCGGAGCAGATGTTTCTAAGGAGAAATAAAACTGTCACAATCAACTTTCACAAGAATATCTTAGAAAACAATACCAAGGTGGCCTTAAATACGCCTACTGACACAAAGAGAGATGATAATGATAATAAGAATACCAAGAGTGTACTGACAGGAAACCTTGCCATTAAACTATTTCAACTTTGTGGGACGTACCTTTGGTGGAATCAAGTCCTCCAAAATCTACAAAGGATCAAATTTAATTGCAAAGTTAAAAAATAACTACGTTTGGAATGAAGAATGAGGAACAACATGAGGCATGTGGTAATTACTTTATCAACAAATGTATCAATCATTGCTTGTGGGAGAATCCTGACCCACTCCACTTCTAACCTGCACTAAAGTCACAAGTCACTGAGAAATATGTGCTGAGGTGGGGTGGGTGGGGTTTTTAACAGAAACAATAATGGATAACAAGACACAATGAGCAAGACAAGTATTTTCCAGGATTTTATGTGAAAACCACTTAGACTTACTGCTTTGTGGGGAAGCATGATGCTGTGGACTGATGAGTTGTAAATTTTTGCAAGTACAGATACAGAACATTGGGCCTGTGAATAAAAACATACAGGTACAAGACTGTAGAAGAAATAAAAAACCAAATGAATGTAATTGCTACTGGCAACTTAGTCATGTACTACAAAAAGGATTCAATTGTTACTTTTCATCCATACATTCACACGAATTATATATTCATCTTTTTCTCTCAAGTGTGTGGATCACAAAAACTGTCCAAATATCAAGATATCCACATACCTGCCAACTCACCCAGTTTTGCCAGGAGTCTCCAATTTAATCATCAAATCTCCTGGTCTCCTGGTTGGATTTAGTGCTCTTATTTGAGCTGTTCTCATCGGAAATGCAAAGATTTCTGGACGTCTCCAGATTTTTGTACTAGACATCTCCAGAATTTTGTACTCTGGGGGTTGGCAGGTATGTATCCAGATTACAAACTCAGGTCGCTTTAAATTGCATATTAAAATATTTTGGTCACTCCAGAACCAACCCTGTTCATAAGAACAACACAATCTGCATTACTGAGGCTAAGTGTTTATTCTGATAAGTTTTGATTATACCTGTTGTCTAATGGTTTGATTTGGTGACACAATCTCTCGGACGAGATGTTGTGTTACTGATGGCAGCACCCTCTCTCTAACTGATGCAATATTTGGCTCCTGAAATTAAAGTAACAAATGTTGCTTTATGTGGTTCAAGAAAATATCCATACACACCAACAATGGGTTACTGGAGATGGCAAGGGATGCATGTTCTCAAAGACTAAAACTTGAAAGGAAGGGATATAAGAAAATCAATGCCAGTGAGAATTAACAAGGGTGGGAGGACAGGGGGGAGGTCAAACCAAACAAAATCTTTCTGAGGGGAAGTGGATTTTCTTTTTGGAGCAACAAATGTTCCACTTTTGTGCACTCTAAATGTAGTTGCTTATAGCTGGCATTTGGACAGTGGCTTATGTACCTCATCAGCCCGTGGTTCATTACACTGCTTAAGAAGAGCTTCTAATGCCCCCTTTGCACTATCAACTGTTCCAGCTGACACCTACACAAACAAACAAAATTGGTAAATGATTTTTGTATTAGTGTCAATCAATATCACAGTTTTACACTGCGCAATACACAGTTACTGACAGTTATAATGTTTAAAAATTCCTACTGAAAATGTAAATGACGAAAATGTAGACAAAAGCACAGAGATACAGTTAAAATGAGAACTTCGAATCTCAAATGTATTGGAATCTGACATGTCTGGTACACTGTGTCGTGGATCTCAGGAGTTTTTACTGACCTCATTGGTGAGATCCATTATGACAAAGGAAAGTGCATTAATGAAGCTTAGCTGATGCTCAATGACCCATTGAAGTGGCATCCTCTTCATTAGGAAATTAATAGCAGTGCATCTGAAGAAAAACAAACTCAGTCTGATGTCTACATCTAAAAATACCTGACAACAAGAGATCTTAGCTGCAATAATAAATTAACAGCCAGGTAAATAGTTGAAAAAGATTAGAATAGAATATTCCAATTTCAAGAAAAATCTCTACAGACAACAGCTTACCCTCCATTCTTGGCAAACCAAGCCCTCTCATAGCAGCATCCACAAAGTTTTTCAGACAGGTATTCAAACAAAGGCAAACGTGCCGCCTGTAATGTCAGTATAAGCGACTTATCAATGGCAGTTACAAACTCTTAGGCCTAATAATTTGGCATAAGGCATTATTCTACAAAGAACAAGCCACATGCAAAGATAAACTACGTTCACCAATGCAAATACTTTGAGCAAATGGCTAGTGAAGATTTTAGTTGAGGGAAAGTGATCCCTGATTCCCTATAATGGTAGCTGTATTCATCACGCATACAAAATCTTCAAGACTTGGCATACAAAGCTGAATACAACTACACTGCAGTGCTGAATAGTTATCAGTTTTTTTGTTCAACCCCAATTAATATTAACAAAATAATAGTTGTAATAATTATAATCATAAAAGTAGTAATAAATTAAAATAGTAATAATTATCACATGATATTATTTACAACCAAGTTAATTTAAAAATAGCTTAATCAACTTACACCCTCAATTGTAAGATTATAAGAAAGGGTTTTGTCATCATAAAAATCTAAAAGCCTCCTTTTAAAAATATGGAATGAGTCCTTGCTTTTAATATCCCTTGGTAGTTTGTTCCAAAAATTGATAGACCTTTAATAAAACAAATGTGTTAGTCTTCCTGTGCATGGTTACCTTATATGGATCCCCTGCTATAGTAGTCGCAGTTTCAATCATCACAGCAACAGCAAGTTCACCAACTTTGTAAAATTCCTTGTCTTCCATAGCCATCACTGCCGCTATGGCATCTACCATGACATGAATGTCTATTCCTCGACGATTTCTTTACAGTTCAAGAGGAATGTCAATAAACAAATGGTATTAGCAGTTAAAAGACAAATGAAGTTGGGTGCTTTGTTATTAAGTTTCCATTATCACTGTTACCTTGCTTGTGGCTTGATTGGACAAGGACCAGACTGCTGCGCAACACCCACAATCGTGTAATGGCGCACAATTTGTGAAACAAATGGAACAGCATCTGCCTTCAATTCCTTAATAGTACCAGACACTGTACAAAAAGAAACGTACAAATACTTCAACTAACTAAAGGTAGAGTAACTAAATGCAATTATAGCAATTTGTTGTTATATGGAGATTATGTAGGCTAAGTTTCGTCCATGACTTAAATCAACAGTTACCTTTAGTCTAGACTACATGTACACCTTTATAGCTTGGAAATGATAGGAAGAGCCAAGACAAGAACTTTCAGCGAGAGTCCAATGCACATTCTAACTTCATTTACACAGTGTATAGCAGACCATTAATGGATTGTTTTGCCGTGGCAGGAAGAGCTCAACATTCAAAGTAACAAATTCAGAAAGTTTTCAGTTTCCAGTAAGTGAATGAAAAGGTTCAAGATAAGAAATGATAGGAAGAGCTAAGATTGACAGAATCCTTTTTCTACAGGTAATACAAATACATAATTTTCATTTGCAGTTGATTTGGCTGCCACATAATGTATAACTAGTGAAGGCCCTTACACAGTGCACCAGTGATGGCTTGCTCAAATACTTTTTTAGAAGGCTCATCAGCACAAGGTGGGACAGCTGTCTTGTTAACAATGGGAGGATTTCCTGTTCTAAAGCTAAGAAAAGAAGATGCATGTCAATAGAATTGTGGATCAAAATTCAAATTCAAAGTTCAGCTTTATTATCACATTGACAGCAGATCTGATACCTTTTGCGTGTCAGGACATGATTGAATATCGATTCAGTATCTTCCAGTGACATCATGGCAATAAGAAACGACTGCAAAAGAAATTGCAATCAAACTGTTTACACTACATACATGTATTACAGGCAATCATCATTATGATCATGATCTTATCATGATCATCATCACCATCATTAATCATCATCATCATCATCACCATCATCATCATCGTCATCATCATCATTACCTGTACAACTAGCCAAGCCTGTTTTCTGTAAAACACAGTGTGGTCAATTTGCATTGGCGACTGCTGAGGGAGTACTGCCATGTTGGGCGGAAGAGTCTTGAGCACTGTCAGAGCTCTTTCAATCACCTAATAGATAACAGGCAATTGCAACATTATCTCAAACATAAACTCATGCTAATCAAAAGATATTATTGAACGTTTGATTGACTTACAGAAGTCACAGGGAGTGATACAGGATTGGTGTTTTCTGGGTAAAATATAGACAGGCATGGTCCCTGGGTTTCTGCATTGTTGTATTTCAGCTGAAAGAAAGGTATGAAAATCCTGTTAGAAATATGGGTTGTACTAGGCTAAAATCAAGAAAAATTTGACAACAGTAAGACCTTTTGTACCAAATTGGATTTACCACAAGTTTGGTTCGGAGTTCTGCATTAACATCACCATTCTGTTGTGAAGCTTAAAACTGACAGAAATGAATTTATAAAAGAAAATCACGCCATTTTTTATGGATGAAAAACTTAACAGACCTTCTGTGGTTCCTTTAGCATCCTCCTATTGCCACCACCAAATTTGCCCAAAACACGGAAGGCGACATGAGCAATGCTGTCATGTGGATTGCGAAGAGTCTTCCAAAGTGCCTAAAACATAAAATGTTAACAAAAATGAACTGTTGAAATATCGACCTGCATACAGCTAGTAGAGGCTGGACTGGAATTCTATTAAGAGTGACACTTTTTTCACAAGTTCTACAAAACAAAAATATTTGTTACAATAAATCAACTTTGTAGACATACCTGAAACAGTTCTGCCCTCACTGGCTGAATGTGGTCATAAAGAAAATCTGGCTGAAGGTTGTCCACACACAACTCCAATGTTCGTAAACCCTGGTGGTGAAATGATACAAACATCACATTTTACCTGTTAACATACATGTACATAAGTTGTTTGCAGTTGCTTGACCTAACAAATCTATTCCAAAACTCAAACATCTGTAAACTCTTATCTACTGTGGGGACAAGTTGCTCTTCAGTCGATTCTTTCTTACAGGATACAGAGAATGTGCCCTTTTCCTTACTCCACCCTCTAAACAAAACATGCACCCTTGCTACCAAGACCCTTCTTGGTAGAACCTTGCGACAGGAGTTTTAAGTACCTGACTGACGAGTGTCTGGGAGCCATTCAAAGCAGAAACCAGAGGATCCATCAACATGGGCAAATAAGGCAACAAAGAGCTGAAAAAGCAATAATAAAGGAGTTAAGCCATCTAACAAAAAGCTGTCTGAACTGGTTAAAACAGATAACTGATCAGATTTGTGCTTCTCCTTAAAAACGTCAATATTTTGAATGTAATGCAGGTAAAAATAGGTTCTTATAAAGTCTCTGAGGGTTTCCCTACAGTCAGTAAAATACTGTCAGTAATACATGATGACCTCAAGTTTTATCTGATATATAGGCTTCCATTACACTCGGTTTTCAACTTCCCTACTTTACCTCAGTCGGACAGGTACAGTAAGGCACAGCTCCACAAACAGATCTTTCATGTATTGACGATGGATCCCACTTTGAAGATTGTTGAGACCTGAAAAAAAATTATGGAGTAATTTGAAAAAAGGGCTAGTGCAAGTGTTTTCAATGTTCCAAAGTTAAAGAAACACAGCTGCTGGTGTTTGTTTTAGCATTTTAAAAAATAGTTCCTAACCTTGGAGGAGATTTGGTAAGAGAGGCAAAAACTCTTGATACAACAAATCATGACTGCCTGCAAATAAAATAAACAAATTTATTTGAAATTCATCATGCATCAAGTTAGAGTTGGGTAGCCACTACCACAAAACCAGTGACAGATCAAACTTGATTTTATTTTATGATGATTGTGAGGATTAAATAACAATAATAATTAATTTAACATTGATATTGCGCAAATTCCATGACCAAATGCACATGGTTTTACCTCCGCCAATGGATCTGAAAAGTGCTCTCAACAATAAGAAGAAATTGTATGGCTCCTTTGAGGTGCAGGCAAGCTCCATGGACCGATTCACAATCTCATGCAAATGGGGCTGAAATAAATAATAGCATCAAATTTTAAAAATGGAAATACAAGGAGGACTAAATTTTAGTCGAAGACGTTCAATTTTTTATCTTTAACCAAAATTTTAGCAGTTTTTAATAGTTTTATTAATACAAAATTCATCATTTCTCACAGGAACCCATCATACTGTATATTGCAAGGAGTCACTGTGAACTTTTTGAAAGTTGCTTGTATTTTATTTTGGCCAATATTGTTTTGTTCATCCACAGTATTCACCTACCTTCAACATTTGTTCATTTTCTGAGGCAAACAAAGAAACGGAACCAAACACAAGCTTGAACAACTTAAGATAAAGATTGGAACGCTCCATGTTAGCTAAAAAACAAAACAAAAACACCATTATCGTGAATGCAGGAATGTATAACAGCCACTGTCCTTGACAGGCCTTGTAGTCTTGTTTGGCATAAAGTTTACAGTAAAGTATGTACTAAGTAACTATATACATGAAATAATGGTCAGACCAAAATGAACTGACATGCCCAACAGCTGGTTGAGTAATCCTTCAATCAATAATACTGACCAGTATAGAGTTTTCACTCCAGTGTCAAAAGTTATTCTGTGTTTACTTTGGTTTTGTATTTTAATTACTTCGCTTAGTGATTGGTTTAAAAATGTTGTGCCACATTTTCAACCAATCAGGAGTAAAACCAAAACCAATTGTGACTTGTGCATGCTTTGAGTCAGCTATGAGAAATTACTTTCAGTTTTGATTGGATTGCTGGATTGTCTCCATCCTTTATGATTTGCCAAAGTAATTACTTTTGGTTTTGGTTTGACAACACTCAATTGAAACTCACTCTAACAAAGAATTGTGACAACTCACTTCCCATTTCATCCAGCCTGTCCAGCAGAAATCGGACAAGGATTGTAGCAAATGTGGCTGATGTGTTTGGATTGGCCAGAAATGAGTTGGGGATGATCTAAATAGAGAAGTTAAACAAACAGAATTAAGATATTCCTGCAAGTTAAATGTGCTGGGTTAATTATCGGATTTCTACATAATTCACATTCTGTCATTTATTCCTGGCATAAAAACACCGATTTATCCATCAGCAATGGTTGTTACCTGCAGAGCATAGTTTGTATGTATCCTCTCCACCAGGTACTGAATATTATAAATAAAAAACAATCAATAATTGTTGACAAAAAATATATGCCACAACAACATATTCAGCTGTTGGACAATCAAAATGTCAGGACAATACCTTAATACTGGCTGTGAAGACTTCTTTGAACGTTGATGTGTTCATCATTGTAAACTGTGTGAGACAAAGGTATTATGGCTTTATCGCAATTACCATATGATTTTGGTAACATACATGTGCAATAATATACTTACCACTCCTGCAAAGTGCTCTAGGATTTCCTTTTCTTCCTTCATCCGTACTTGCTGAGAGCTAAAACAAAGCAGGAAAACACCCAGAGCAGGCAAACAATACTTACTGTATCAACAATAACTGAAAACTTATCAAGACAAAACGGGCAATCATCAAGAAAACTTTTGTTTAATGAATAATTAATTTGGTAATGACTACTTTATTTGGTCCCATTTGGCTTATCCCTTGAACTATAACTTAAATGACAGTGAGTAGCAGAACTTATTCATTTGTTACATGTAATTGGCTTTCAATAAACATGCTCAGAATGATAGTATTCAAAGTGTCACATGTAGCTTTCATGGAATTGAGCTGCACATTCTGTCAGTAATCTAGTAAAAACCAAACACCCATGTTTCTAAATCACAAACCATTCAATTTGACTAATACTGTACTCGCAGGGTAACTCTCATCATACCTGGGTGGCCTGAGGTAGTACTGTCCTGTGTTTGGACTGACAGATACTTGATAGATGTCCAGGGCCTGTAGGGCTGACGTTTAGAGAACTAAGGTTAACAAGAGTGAAGCACTGACTTGCCAATTAATATATTCTTATGCATTACTGAATGTCGTTCTAAATGGGGAATATTCTTACTATTACATTACATACTTATTATGGTCATTCATTCCCTAAATATAAAACTAAACAATCTGATGTTCTTCTTTAGCTGATAAAACCCATCATAATTCGTGTGTTCATCAACAATGTTAGAACAGAACACAATCAGACCATGCAACATCTAATAAAACAACAGTTCAGAAAACCACAGTACAGAGAAAATCAAAACCGAATGGAACAAATGAAAACAGACAGAATAAAATACATTTATGCATGTAAAAGAACTAAATGAAACAGAGCAGAATATAACAGAAACAATAATCATTTGATTCCTTCAACTTTTATGAAAGTCGCAATTGAAGCAAATTTGAACATGTTAGAAATGCATACCATATTTCAGGAGTCTTGTGAACAGATGCGTCTCCCATGGAAGGAATGTTTTGTTGGCTTGAGCAGAAGCAGGAGCATTGACGTCACCAGCAGCTGAAGAGGAGAGTACAGTGATCCTTCAGTTTTGATACAAGTATGAAGTTTCTAATTCAAACGTTCTTACATGGCATGGTGCATGTTTTGTAACCATCACATCAAACCTTTACTTTACATGTATTCCCACTTTGAGATTGTCTAGCTGTTATGTATATTGTAATTGGTACCTGCCACCAACAGCAATAATATGAGCCTTTTGCCTGAGTTTCGCAGCTGTTTCCAGCATAGCACTGGCCACTTCATCAACTTCTCCACCTCCTCCCCTTCCCCTTCTCCGCTGTTCTCAGTGTGACAGATGTCTAGAAGACTGCACGGGGGCCAATGGCTGGGTTGCCGAGATTGCCAGCCACGGGGGGCATTATACTGTCTAGGGACTGGCTGGTCACAATGGAGGCCCCTGGTTATCCCAGGCACCCGTCTTCCACGTTTTTCAAGTCACATGATCATTCCTCTATTTGACACTCAATATTAAAGAATAGAGTATTGAAAAATATCTAGAATTGAGTCGAGAATTGGGTCTTCTGAGTTCAAGAAAATAATGTGTTGCACAAAGTTGGCACTCCCTGATGTTCAGTCATTCTCTGGGAGACACATACATGTACAACTACATGTATATATAACAGAGTTATCACGACCTTCATTATACAAAAATTGACTTGTTGCAGGTCAGTTTCACATAGTGTTTTTTTTAATTTTTACAATTTTAATGGAAACTGGTGATAATAAAATAGCACACACACAAAAGAGAAACTCTGTAAGGATGCATGGTCTGTAAAGAGCCAAAGACAGAACACATAGCTCCTTTCTTGTGGTTGGTCATGAATGCTTTTAATAAGACAGAGAGCCATTTACCTCCTGATACTTTACACGATCCAGCACCCCACGTGATGGTCTTGACGCCACACACAAGTGTTTTTACCATGCTGCGGCAATCAGGCACAGAGAAAGTGGTCGTGGGGCTAGGGCCTGCTAAATGATACCAGCAGGTACAAATTATTGACTTTGTAAGAAAGTAGTACGTGTTAAACTAACTGTAAAATAATTGCTTTGATAAGAAAAACAGAGAAAAAAGTTTACCTGGAGGAGATGTTGGTAACTTCTATGGAAAAAGAAATTTGTGATCAATAATAATGTTTAATCAGCTTAATAAAGTTTTAACTGTCTCCTGTTTTAATCTGTAAATTAATCCATAAATAATCATTGTGAGGAACTGGTCATTAACCTTCACTGCATCTTGGTCCTGCTTTTCTGAGGACTGAGTGTCTCCACTGGAAGCTGACGGAGCAGTAGATAACGAGCTACGATCAACAGCTGTGCTAGCAGTTGCAGAGGAAATGGATGAACTAGAAGTGGACTGCTGAGAAGATTGCTGCTGAGCTTGAACTTCGCTCATCTGTGGGCTACAAAATTTTAAATGCAAAAATAATAATGTAAACATCAAAGTCTCTGCAGTCAGTACTCCACATAGGTCATTTCCGAATTCTCTTTTGCCTCCGTGTCAAAATGCAAAACCATTCACAATCATATTAAAATCTGTTTTATCTGCAAGTTCATGTTCAGAGCAAACTCATTTTCATGGACTGAATGGTTTCACATGTAAACTTGTTTTGAAACAGAGATCTATTGAGTATTTCTGCTTTTATTACCAATATCAACTTTGCAGATGTGAAAATGACTGTTTTAAAAGTATTTTAAACCCAATCAATCACGCTCCGACGAAGGGCTAACGCTCGAAACGTCAGCACTTGAATCTCTTTACGGTGGCCAATTGACATTATCAACCCAGTTGATAAAACCAAATTACAGTGAACAAGGGACAGACTGCAATAATAACTCCCATTCTACTAATCCTTTTCCTCAGTGGTGAGAGCACTCGTCTCCCACCAATGTGGCCCAGGTTTGATTCCCAGACCCAATGTCATGTGTGGGTTGAGTTTGTTGCTGGTTCTCTACCAGGCTCCAAGACATTTTTCTCCAAGTACTCCAGCATTCCCCTCCCCTGAAAAACCAACATTTCCAAATTCCAATTTGACTTAGGAACAGATATTATTTGAATCAAAGGGAAATCAAATTCAAGATACTGTACCATCTGTTGAAAATGGCTGGAACGTGGTGTTTAGCTATTGACTGGAATTTCCTCACAAACACTTCAAGCATCCTCATCAGAATTTCACGACCCTACGAAGATAAACAATGAAATTTGATTGCACATCACAAAAAACACATGAAACAAAACGAAATTTGATGTACTTACAGTTCCTTGTTCATCACTCTTCTGTCTGATACATTCAACAAGATTTAACAAAAGCTGGGAAAATGAATAAAGGACACAGTAAGCCACTAATTCCCTTTTGTTGCCAACTTACTATTAATTAATAAATAATAATGATTAGTAATAATTTATTATTCTTATCAAATGCCAGGTAGTGCACATTTTAACATACCTTACATGACATTGTTTGTATACTGACAGGAAGTGAATCATCATGTACATTCTTAGAGAACATGTGTACTGCTAATGACAGGTGTGGCAGGGGAAGATGGGTGCGCACATGGTGAACAAGATCAGCCAGGGTACTGTAAGCCAGGGGACGCAGGGACTCCTTGGTTGTCCAGCCTTTACCGATCAAGACTTCCTCATCAAATAACTGATCAATGTGAGGAACAAATCCTGTGAATTTAAAACAAATGAGCAAATACAGTTACCTGACAGTCCTTCAAGCCCAACTGGCTCATATCTTCCAGCACTTACATGTAACTCCGGTTCTGTAAACTGAAGTGACTACAAGTACAGTGTATTGATACTCCCTCCTGGATGGGATGCTAGTCCATCACTGGCTACTCCCCCCTGGATGGGATGCTAGTCCATCACAGGTTACTCCCCCCTGGATGGGATGCTAGTCCATCACTGGTTACTCCCCCCTGGATGGGATGCTAGTCCATCACAGGTTACTCCCCCCTGGATGGGATGCTAGTCCATCACTGGTTACTCCCCCCTTGATGGGATGCTAGTCCATCACTGGTTACTCCCCCCTGGATGGGATGCTAGTCCATCACAGGTTACTCCCCCCTGGATGGGATGCTAGTCCATCACTGGTTACTCCCCCCTGGATGGGATGCTAGTCCATCACAGGTTACTCCTCAGCATTCTGTCAGGTCGCCCTTACACCACATGTGTCAATATGCCTTGTACAAGAACGCAACGCAGTGACCACAACAGAGACATGAACCCAATACAAGTGGCTTGATACAGAGGCAGAGTCCAGGACACCACATGACATAATCATTTTTGCCACCACACCTCTACAGTGTACATGTAGCTCTACAGTTTGAAAGATAGCCTTGGAAATATTTTTAGTGCATGGTTTTTTGATGAGATTCATTGAAATTTCATACTGCATTCAACTCACTGTTTCTGAGATCTGTGGCCAGAATGTGTCTTGCAGCAATGAGTAACTCTTTTCTGAGATGAGCAACTTCCTGTGGACAGTAGCGCAGTAGACCCAACATTCCACCAACCATATTCTGCGAGTATGTGTTGACCATGTCTTGGTAAATCCTAATGATGTATGCTAGAAATGACAGTGTTTTGATCTGTGCTGCCACAAAATCAACATACACTTCTTTGTTGAAAGTTTGAGATTTTCTAGAAAATGAAAACAATCACCATCAGAAGGAGCTTACATCTACCTCAAACTTTCAAAAGTTTAATGTGACTCTGAGCCCCTTTCAGGCTTTTAGCCAGATGGCCGTCCAGGCATCCTGTGGACGGCCACTTTTTAAAGAAAATTTTTCCATACACGTATTTTGCTTTATAAATTGTTCCTTTTAGCAGGCCCCATAGCGTATTTTGGACGGCCTCTTTTCCAATTCTGACTAAAGGCCTGGCTCCTTCTAAACAATTTTTTAAACTTCATGAAATTATAATTATTATAATAATTACTATAATTAGTCTTTATTAACACATGATTAAAACTACAAAATCACGTTTACATACAGTATTATTTTTAGAGATATGCTAAAAATGATGCAACAGGATATAATTTTAATTAAATTGATAAGTGATATTTAAAAATTAACCTATTTACAAATGACTGTTTAAAACACTCCGTATTAACTTTCGGCCACTGACTGAGTTTTCCTAAGCTTTCTTTCGAGTCTTAAACAGTAGGCATTAACGCCCTAAGTGGGTGCTTAGGTCCTGACTTATTGCATTGTCCACAGTTCAATAGCTAAATGGTTATAAGTCACCACACTTGCTTTTGAGACATTAGGACTTAAAGCTAACATCTTAGAACTTTTAATTGAACCATATTGTAATGTTGTTAAAAAAGTATCAGTAACGTAAAACCATGACCACTACTTGATATGCACCTAATAGCTCAACATTTGTTTAAAACCATGATTACATATTATTGATTATTAAGCATTTGATGAACAGTGGCAAAATTGAGTATCGCTTAAATCAGTCCAAGTTTTGGAAACCTTAACAATGATAAAATAGTTGGGTACTAAATGTTGATATGTTACCTTGCTGTTAGAGACGGTTGTAGTGTAATGGTGTTCATGATCAAAGGAATAAAGTCTGCTACAACACTGTGGACATTTTGTTTGTACAACTGCAGAAAGAAAAAGATAAAAATAATAAAGTGTTTTATATAATTATTATTACAGTGTGACGTGCCTAACTGTGGCCACCCAACAAACTTTTTTGACAAATTAGCCAATCAGAGAGCGCGAATGTCCTACCTCCTTGTTAAAAGCGTGACAGGTTTTGTGAGAACAGCTTTGAGAATTCCTAGGAGGCGGGACAGCTCAAACAAGTTCGTGCACTCTGATTGGCTAATTATAACTTGTAAAAAAAGTTTGTTGGGTGGCCACAGTTAGGCGCGTCACACTGTAATACTACATGTAAATTTGTAAACTGTGACACTTGGTTTTACTTGTAAATTAAATATAGAATAACCATAGTTCTACATGTACCTACTGTAGCTTATATCATACTATAAACATTTAGCCTTCTATACAGACATTCCTTTGGCTCGTCATACAATCTTCCTCGCCAACGAAAGTAGGAAGATTGCGTGACAAGCCAAAAGAACATCTGTGTGTAGGAGGCTAATAGACATTAAGATAGACATGTATTGTGTAAAATGACACATAATTCAAAACATTTGTTTTACCTGATACATTAACACAACAATGATTGGCAGCTCAGCCAAAACTTTGAGTGAATTCACAGCCTTAGGAATTGTTGTCTACGGAAGAAAAAACATGAAACATCAAATTCAATTTCTTTACCGGAAATCTAATGTTACAGAAAGACAAATGCTCCATAACATGTAATTTTTATTTTTTATAATTGTCTCTTGTATGGAATTTGTTTTTTAGTTTTTGATCACTACAGGAAATTGACAAAATAATGCAGAGTGCACATTATTTTTATTTAATAATAATTAAAATAGATTCCATTTATTTGTGGACCAAGAAAGAAACCAAAATATTAATGAATCAAATTCACTAAAATCTTGCTCATGAATGATGCTAAGAAGCTTGAGAATTATGTACAAACCTGTTGACCACTCTTAGTACCCCCCACATCGCCTGTGTTCAAGGGGGAGGTGGTGGATGCCGCACCACTGCTTATTCCTGGGGTGGCAGTGGTCGGCGTGGTAGCGGCATTGCTTTCTGGAGGTAAAAACCCAGTGGCAGATATTGGTACAACATCAAAGAATTGTTTCTGAAATAAGAAAAGAATCACTTGAAATTAAACCAGTAATCAATATCCAACTGTCAAAGAGAGATGTAAATCATACCACATTTGTTGGAAGGTCTTTGTAAATCGTCTTTACAAACTGTAAAAAGTGCTGAATCTGTAATTCAAAAAATTATTTAAACAGCAACATTAAAACTAATTCATTTTAATACAAGATGTCTTAAATCCAAAATTACACACCATTGTTCTTACGATCATGCAATGCATCATCATCAACATTTGCTTACACGTTGAACAGTTCCAACATTTTTATGGTAAAATAATGTTCCTGCCCATGAGAATCTTTTCCTGTACTGTTCAACTCCTCCTCCTCCTCCTCCTCCACTCAGGAATATTACTACTAGCATGCAGTGCAGGCGTTATTATGGAGCGGAACGCTAGACGCTAGGTAATAAATCGTTACCGCCATCTTGGACGCTTGACTGGTAGAGGATTTTTTTTACTTAACACCTACTCCCTCAGAAAATATTTCCTCACCCCAATCCTCCACAGCTACCAAATCCAAGATGGTGGCCTAATAGGAACATGTGCACTCACGCGTCCAAAATACGCCTGCACTGCAGGCTAGAATACTGCTAACTGTACTTGCCTCGGATTGTAAAGGTGGACGGAACTGCTTATGAAGCTCAATAATGATCCTCAAACACACCAACACATTCTCTTCATTTTCAATCTGTTTGTGTAAATTAAAAACATCAGATGCTTACTTCAGAAAATAAAAGTTAACAATTTATACCTCAATATTAAATCTTAAGCCAAAGACAGGGGCTTAAAGTGCACCTAACCCAAAAATATTTTTTCGCTGCAATAAACCTTTGCACCAGTTCGAAACACGTTACACCTTTCGTTTCTCCTTTTTACCAAATGCTGACTATTTATAGCATTAAAAAAGTTACGAAAAACTGTACATTATTTGGTTCACGACCGTGTCAGAAGGGGCGTGGGGCTATTCCTGGGCCGACATCACAAACTGATTTGCATCGCATCAAGTCTTTGTAAACATTCATGCAAATCAGTTTGTGACGTCAACCCAGGAATAGACCCATGCCCCTTCTGACTCGGTTGTGAAGTAAATAACATACAGTTTTCGTAACTTTTAAATGCTATAAATAGTCCGCAATTAGTAAAAAGGAGAAACGAAAGGTGTAACACGTTTCGAACTGGTGCAAACGTTTATTGTAGCGAACAAATATTTTGGGGTTAGGTGCACTTATTAATGGTTAGGATATTGGACTCTGGTTTAAGAAGCATGTCTTCGAGCCCTGGGCAGTTGTCATGATCATGTTGTATTCTTAGCCAAGACACACGTTTTCACTCTCTCACACTGCAGGCCTCTATCAACCCAGATGTAAAGCTGGAGGTAGCCATGCAATTGACTATGCTACATAAACCGTAGTTAAGCCCAAACCTAATGGGCCACCAGGTTCAAACACAGACCACACCTTTACCTGCTCATAAATGTACATGTTAAGTCTTTTAACTAATGCAAATCAACCACAACAGACTTTACTTACCTCAAGTAGATGAAACATCAAAGAAAGTATGGACTACAGAAGAAATTTAAAAACTCCATTGGTCAATATTATATGTAAAAAAAAAACTTTGAATCAAGAAAATTTTATTTAATAGTACTATCTAGTTTAATAATATAAAATGACAAC